>JAQGAK010003862.1:0-13764 GCA_034696945.1 Lipothrix lubbocki
ATTATTTTTATTTTATTTTTTTTAATTATTTATATTTTATTTTTTTATTTTTTACAACTATTTTTGAACGAAATTTAAATTATTTTATTTATTTAAAACAAAAAGGAAACATTATTTTTAAAAAATTATCCCAGCCAGTGGGAGAAGACAACAATGCCAGAGATGAATTTGTTAATTATTTGTGTCCCTGGCAGTAATAATAAAAAATAATTAATAAATTTAAATTCGTCTGCTCCAGCCCCCCTTGAGAGTTGAGAAGCTCATAAACACATAAAAATTAAAGGCGCATATACATATATATTTACATTGACTATGTATATAGACCCTATGGAATGATATATTATTTTTTGTAATAATAATTATTACACATGGGAGATTTACTACTAAACAGATACAGTAATACTGCAGGGATATACATATCTCTATAGGGATCCAGTATATACTTATAATAGATCCCGTTACATTTTAATACAGAAACAAAAAAAGAAAACTTTTGCCATTGCCACTCTCCATGTTGCCACCATGGACGAAGAATAATTATAATAAGTATGGAAGTTATCTTCACAGTAATAGTACATGCATACATACATACATAATAGACAAAGGAAAAAGACGCTGGTAAAAATAAATTCGTTTTTCATTAGCATTCCATACGTTCATTACTTAGCTCACTCTCTCTCTTTCTTTTTTTTTTCTCTCTCTCTCTCTTCTCAATGAATTTACAGCCCATTGTATAATATGGCATTGTGAAAAGGTGTCATTCCGAGAGGGTTGTAAAATCCAATTGCGCCTTCCTTCCAAGGAGCTCCTCCAAGTATGTATCGTAATGTTATTAAATGTATTTATATGGGATATTATTATATGTATAGGCAGCATGGAGGAGAGCGGAAAAGTGTGGAAAAAATTGTGAATTGCTGCGAGAATTTTTTTCCCGTATGTGTACGTATACTTTTATTATCTGACGTATACTTATTGTAATCTATATAGGTATGTACATATATGTACACACTTGTTGTAGATACGTACATAGGCATGTGTGTAATGTAGATATATAAAAGGGAAATTCTGTACTATATAAACCATTATAGGTATGCACGCAAAAAGTTACATTGAGCTTCTCGTCCCTATAAATTCATATTTGATTTAGTAGAACGTTAAGCATAAGACGACGAGGAAAAGACAGAGAAGGTGCTGCGGTAGGGAGAAAATTAAATTCCGGATAAATTCAATATTTCTCAGTCATGTCCGTCAGCTGTGCATTGACACGGGGACTTATTGCTGGGGCCAGCAGAATTACTGGACCTGATAAAAAGAAAAAGTCAAAAATTGAATCCATCCTGCTCCTGGCAATCCCAAATTCAAAAAAGTATTTTTTGGATTTTGTCTTATATATGTGGCACGCGCACTTATGAGAATTTTTCAGGTTTCAGATTTTTTCAATCTTTTCTATACAGGAACTTTCTCTTTTTTCCTGTGTGGTTTTATGAATGATTTTTTGATATTTTCTTATATACATGTTATTATATTGACTTGTTTTCTGTGTTATTTCTGTATTGTATTAGGATTTAACTAGATTTTTTGGAATTTGCCGCAATTTTTATGCGGTTTTCTGCACAAAAGCAGACAAAACAATTGTGAAATCATTTACAGAATTTTAATTTTTAATAAACAATCATTATTTTTATACACAGCGTGGAAGTTTTAAAAAAAATTCAAACATTTCGCAAGAAATCTTTACAAAAAGGAGAATAATTCCTGTTTTTAAATAATGTTTTTCTACACACAAATGTCATTAATACATATATATTTCTGACTTCTGTGACATTTCTTTTCTCGCCCAAACAGTTTCGCACACACTGGCTGCAATCAAAAAGTACATATGTATATTACACGTATATATGTATCTGAGTGTAATATTATGGAAAAATTATATGGCACAAGTGGAAAAGGAAACATTTCAATTTCCCGCCGAAAAAGCTTTCTTCATCCACGTCCTGTTTATAAATGTGGAATTTACATGTAATTTTTACTTTCGCTGTATCTGTACTGTACAATATATGTACATACATGTGGAACTTACATAGTTATTTTTATTACATATGAATTTTGTGTAGGGAAATGATGGAGATTTTGGGTTTGTAAAAATAAAATATTTTTTACTGCTATTAATACTTATTATTACACGCATATAAAAAATTCGTTGGGATTGCGGGGACTCCAGTGCTGGTTCCGTGGTCAGGGCTAGTTAAGCGGGAATGTCGTGATGACGTAATGGAGCAGCTACATGGGAATAATGTGTTTACCTCATAATTTATGACATGTAGTGTGAGAAAATAAAATATTTTGTTCCTTTTTTCGGCCAACAAATAAATATTAGTTTTTATTAAAAGCTACACACTATGCATGTGTACTTTCGGGGTTTTAACGTCCGCCAGGCACCCGGATTTTTATTTATCGTTGTATATTTCCATGTTCCGTAACGCCAATTTTTTCAACGGCCTGTTCGGTCCTTGTTGTTGGACAAATGGACAATATCGAGCTGGGAAGTCAGGTGTGGCTTATTGTTAGCATATGGGCTGCTATAGTTTAGCAAAGTCACAAAAAATCAAGCATAGGCCGCCGTAGTTGCATCTGTGAGCGTATGTTCATATGGTTAAGCATAGGCTGATATAGTTAAGCATAGGTCACTATAGTAAAACTTGTGTTTGCAGCCTAAGCTTACGTAGGCTGCAATAGTTAAGCATGGGCCGCTAAAGTAAAAATGTTTATATGGTAAGCAAAGGCTGGTATAGCTTACATGGGCTGCTATTGTTAAGCATCTGCTTCAATAGTTAAGCATGAGCTGCAATGGTTATAAGCATGGGCTGCTATAGATAAGCATGGGTTGCTATGGTTAAGCATGGGCTACTATAGTTAAGCATGGGCTACTATAGTTAAACATGGGCTGCTATAGTTAAACATGGGTAGCTGTATTTAAGCATGGGCTGCTGTATTTAAGCATGGGCTGCTATAGTTAAGCATGGGCTGCTATGTTAAGCATGGGCTGCTATGGTTAAGCATGGGCTACTATAGTTAAACATGGGCTGCTAAGGTTAAGCATGGGCTACTATAGTTAAGCATGGGCTGCTAAGGTTAAGCATGGGCTACTATAGTTAAGCATGGGCTACTATAGTTAAGCATGGGCTGCTATAGTTAAACATGGGCTGCTATAGTTAAGCATGGGATACGATAGTTTAACATGGGCTGCTATAGATAAGCATGGACTGCTATGGTTAAGCATGGGCTGCTATAGTTAAGCATGGGCTGCAATAGTTAAGCATGGGCTACTATAGTGAATCATGGCCGCTATAGTGAAATATGTGTTTATATATATGGTCAGCAAAGGGTGCTATAGGTAAGCATAGGTTTATACGGTTAGAAGCCTGCTGAAGCAATGGCGCGTGTATTTAAAGATTTTGTAAGTTAACTTGCCAGAAGAAGAGGAAGAAGAAATTGCCCGAGTTGCATAAAATTCGGCACTATATTCACAACATGTCTGCATATGTGACAGAGTTGAGCCGCGTAAGTGAAAGTCAGAAGTGACATGATTTTCAAGAGTGGGTCCCCTAATAGAACAGCACACCATCAAGTGTTAGCATGCTACACGCGATCTTTCCTTATCCTATTGCTCCACCATTATGAATTCCCTGGAATTCAATTCCGCTTCTGCGGGAGCACCACCGCGTTTTCCCCGTATAAAAAAGCATTTCTCACTCTCCGTCTCAACCCAATCATAAGACATATGTCCCGTCCTTTCCTATGCATTCAAACCATAACTCCGACTTCTTCTCCTTCTATGTACATACTTCTTCTACTACTAATATCCTTGCTCTTCCTGGCTTCTGGCCTCCTTGCTTATTTTATGCTTCTTACTTTGACTTGGCAAATGAACAAAAATCCCTATGATTTTTCATTACAGCTCGCCTCCTATATAGTATGTGTAGTGGGTTGAAAACACCAAATATAAGGTTACTTATACAATTCCTAGAAGACCAGAAGCGTGCCTTTCTCCAGCAAGGGGACAGGTAGTATAATAATTTTTCAGAAAATGCTCCTGGTTTGGTTTTAGCCGGTAGGTCATGAATTTTTCAATTTCCTTTTACACGTCTCTTTGTATAATACTGACGAGCCATTCTTCTTTGTCTCGCCCTTTTCTCGGACGCTGGTGGCAGTTCTGCTCTGAATTTTGGCAATGTGTCACTCTTGTTCTCTCCTCTGTGGGTCCTCTCGGAAGGTTGAAGCTTTTGACAATTGAAGTGAATTTTTTTGTTTTTTTAAATGTTCCTAAAATATTTGATTTAAAAAAATATTATTTTAAAAATTATATTTAATTTGTATAATTTTTTAAATAATTTTTTCAAGTATATTTTTTATTGAATTTGAAAAGCTTATTTAATTTAATTTTTTCAAAAATAAATTTAAAATAAATGGAATGGCTGAATTTGAAAATGCAAAATTTCCTACACATGCAAAAATTATTTCGTCCCGAATTTCAGGAGAAATTTAAACTGCCAATAAAACCACAAATGTGTAATTATAGCGTGAAACACAAATTTGTGGAATACTAAAATGTACCCCTCACGACATTCACGTCACACAAAAACCCTTTGACGTGCAGTGATTAATACTATGCTAGAATTTCTCTGTCCGTCCATAATATTATTAAATATTAGTATGCAGGAGCGTTTACCTGTAAATTACAACATTGAATAATATGTTTCTTATATATAAATAATTCCCCGCGCACAATCTAGAAATTACTGGACTTACTATTACTTACTTACGTACTTAGTTACTTTGACTATGTAGCATGTGTGGTGATTCCTGTCAAGATTTTATGATGCTGTAAAATTAACTTCTCTTATATTCCTATACCTATATACATGTAATAATGCTCCATATCAAGGCACAGAAATCATAATACAGATTATTTAATGTGGATGTACGTATACCTACCATGTGGAAATTGCTTTAAAGCGAGAGACTTTTAAAAAAATTCTGAACCATTTGTGCATATGAATTTAATATGTTAACATACATATCATGGAATACATAGATGGAATATCAACATTGTGTGTGAGTATTGTGCAGCTTTTATTACCTTTATAAATTTATCGTGAGAAGCAGTGAGACCGCGCGTATAGGAACATACTGTAAAAATAATTACTTGTATATTTCTATATGCTTTAATTATATACAACTACTATATGTATGTATATGTATATATACGTAAGCTTCTAACATTAAATCTCTAATCGCCTGATCTGTGAATGTTGTTTAAATATGTGCACTGACGATGTCAAAATAGGGTTGTTGATTATTAAAAGTGAAAGCCCCGCACTTATTGTAATCAGTTGTGAGTGTGGGTGTTTGCCGTTGATTTACTCAGCTGACAAGCAACTTTGCTTTACTTTGCTTTGCTTTACTTTGCTTTGCTTTACTTTACTTCAATTTACATGTCATCTGTAATAATTATTACTGCTATTTTGAGATTATTTGTCGAGTCATTATTATACTCCCATAAGTATATTTAATGTCCACATTTTTTTTATTTTCTATTTTTAAATTCTCAGAAAGTTGGAAGTTTACAGTTATTCTTAGTTACTTTTTCACAATTTGTTTTTAAATGTTGTATTCAATTTTTTGGCAATTTTTTAAAAAATTTCTTTGTGAATTGGAATTTTATTTCTTGGAACAATTTCTATTTTATTTCTGGACAATTGGTATTTAATTTCTGAAAAATTTGTATTAAATTTCTACAAAAATTGTATTTAATTTTTGAAAGAATTGTATTAAATTTCTACAAAAATTGTATTTAATTTTTGAAAAAATTGTATTAAATTTCTAAAAAAATTGTATTTAATGTTTGAAAAAATTGTATTAAATTTCTAAAAAAATTGTATTTAATTTCTGAAAAATTTTAGCCAGTTTATTTTAATTTTTGGACAATTTTAACTAACTTGTATTAATTTCTGGGCAACTTATATATTATTTTCCCTTTTTTATTTTCTTTTAAAATATTAAATTCTCTCGATTTTTTTAAAATTTCGACATTATTCATCCCCACAAAATAAACGCACGGGACTTTTTTTATCTACTTGAGTAGCAATTAATAATCCCAGAGAAAGTATACATTTATCAGCTTAGAAATGCATGTATGGCATTTATTAAAAATAATAAATAATGATTTTTCAAAAACGTTCACCCTCTGCAGAACTTAACAGATCGTCCCCATTCTCATTTAATCAAATTATTATAGTTTTATTGGGTTGTAAAAAAAATCAGCGACCACAACTGCAGCAGCAGTGACTTTTGCTTATCAACCAACCACAATGCTGTGTGTGGGGGTTATGAAATATAATAATTGCATACCTTTCGCTATATGTATGTACTTCCATATAACATATATATATGTATATACAATGCCTTTATTAGCATTCATAAATGCGACAATAATGACGATTAAGCCTTAATCTTAAGGATTTTAGCGTGGGCAGGGTTGGCTCTTGGGAGGTGTAACATTGTTCAGCTTGTCCGTGTGTGTTGCTCCACATTTCTCTCTCTCTCTCGCCATTTTCCATTTTCTTATCAGCCCGTTTCATATTCCCTCCTTATACTTTTCTCTATAGTTCATTTCAAGTGCACACAATTTACTTGACGAATATTATAAATTTTTATTTTTATTTTTATGCTCTCAACTACTTGCGAATTCCATGTCATCGCCATACAGATATATACCTTTTATATATGCAATCTCAATGCTGATACATAGAGCATTGGCCGCAATGTTTTTTTTATAATCTTCACATTGAAATAAAAACCTCTCTGTTGTGGGAATTCGTGAGAATTCAAATGTGAATTAATGGGGATTTTTTGTGATAAAGAAGTATTTATTGGGATTTCTCGCACTTTGAGATATAGTTTTTATTGGATTTTAATAGGACTGGAATATTTGCATTGTTGTTGATATTATTATTATATAATTCTTTAAAAACATTCGCGGAAAATTTCTCTGCGTTTAATTTTATCTTAGTTTGTAGTAGGAGCGAAGAATTTTGCAAGAATAAATATTTAGTTAAAAAAAGGGTTGATTAAACTACCAACACAAAGGTGCAGCAGCAGGTGTAGAATAAAGTTGCGTATACAGTACAAAAGTACAAATTCCTATATTGTGGGACTCATTCCGTCATTACCATCAGAGTATTAAAGACAATAATGGATTGTAATGGGGGAAATAAAAATATCATTGGCTGAAACTCCGATTGTACTAAATTTCTATCTTTCCCATACTCAAATTGGCACTTTGAGCTACTTCACTGACGATATCTGTGAGGAAAAAACATGGTCAATATATTTTTTTGCTGGAATATAAAATGTTTAAATGCTGTGAGTATACCTAGTAAAAGGATTTTGCGAATTTTTGTATTCATATGTGTTTGCGTACATGTGTATTTTTTGCAAGGGAGATGGAAAAGATTATTGGGAAACGTTAATAGTCTTTTGTATGTACACAATACAGACTTTGTTATTACTCCGGTCGTTGAAATTGTGCGGATGATCAGATAAATTAAAGTAGTAAAATGGACGGGGGATTTTTCACTGCAGTGCAATTCTATGGATTGTTATAAAACTTTTTTATTTAATTTAACCAGAAAATTCTTTAAAATTAAATTTCAAAATTCAGAAATTAAATATTAAATTTTAATTTTTCAAAATTTTTATTAAATTTTAATATTTCAAAATTTTTATTAAATTTTAAAATTTCAGAAAATTTATTAAATTTTAAAATTTTAGAATGAAATTTAATATTGTAAATTTCAGGAATTGAATTAAATTGTACCCCATGAATTAAACTAAGTCGTAAAATTCACGTATAAAAACCATAGAATTTACAAATCGAAAGTATGTATGTATGTTGTAAAATTCCGGAATCAAATAAAATAGTAAAATACATAAATCAAATTAAATTCCGAACAAATTAATTCGTCTACAGAAAAAAAAATGTTTTTTTTCATCCCTAAAGAAAATACCTATACCACTCTAATGGAAATTATTAGGCCGGCCGGCCGGCGGTAGCGCTTGAAATTCCTCTGGAATGCCGTCACAATTAATTTTCATAAAATAAATTACAAACAATCTCCTTGAAATAAAAAATCCAGCTTGTAATATGTATATCGAATGATAGATACAAATGAAAGAGGACGTCGCTCACAAAATAATCAAAGCTATGAGAATACATACATATATGAGAAAGCTCCAACTCAAAGAAATTTCCAAAAGTTGTCACATAATTCTGTTTGAAATATAAAAGAAAATTTATGAACGTATTTTTTTCCTCCGCGGTATCTTTTTTCGTATATAGCTCCGTATAGTCTGTATATAGCTATAGCTTGTAGGTATATCTACTTATGTATATAGTATGTAGATTCTTCCTATACCATTCTAATATACATAGTAGATCATATAACCTCTCCGCCCGAACTCTCCGCTGATGACATATAAATGCTCGAAATGAGTATACACAAGTCATTTTTTCTTTCTCAATTCCTCATTTGCTATAATTGATAATGTTGAATTTGACGGGTTATTAGTATATATATGGGGAATTATACGTAATTATATAAGGATTTATAACTAAAAGGTAATATATAGTAAGTATATAGTAAGTATATAGTAAGTATGTAGTAAGTATATAGTATATAGTAAGTATATAGTAAGTATATATGTATATGTGAATTTTGATTTGGTTGGGCATTTGGTTTTTGGCTGGTGGTGGAGATGGATGGATGATAGCAGGATCCTCGGACACTTTACCATCACCCTGGTTGACGTGAGGAAGTATTCCATCTGCCTGATGGCTCTCATCCTCAATCCTTCTTCTAAAGTTAAATTTTTTTAGTATATCCCATGTATGAATATAGTATGTATATCTATATTACATGTATCTAACACGTAAAATCATATATGACAACCTTTAGCATATGCGGAGAGTCAATTGAGCGGCTGATGAAGCCCAGAGAAGTTGACGTTTTGAAAGATATTACTATACATATACTTATTACATAGCATATACATACTTATTACATAGCATATACATACTTATTATATAGCATATACATATGTAATAACATAGATACAGTCATGTACATATATGTAATGTGAAATCTGTCTCGGCTCGGAAGGATGGATGGCTCTGGACTGGGGAATATCAATTTTTAGAGGACGGCGAGGCTTATTGTCTCGATATTAAATTAATAATAATCGCGCTTTTCCTTGTACACAAAGGCAAAATAACAGCAGCGGCAGCGCTATACATCTTTCGTCGTATACTTATATAGTAAACAGTAAACCTTCACTATATTATTTCCGATTTTATTTATTGAGTATTTTTGTAATTCTGCCTGTGATTGTACCTGTGATTTAAATTGTGGAAGCAATTGCTTCCACTTTTGCCTGTATACCAGTGCAATAATTTATGGCGATCTGTAACGATGAGGAAAATGACCCGCGCTCCATATGATGAATTGTTTTAGTAATTGGTAAATGCATTTTTGTATGTACGTATATAAATTTATATTACTAGTATTTATAGCAATTTAAAAAGAATCCTATATAATAAGGAAAGAGATCTTCTTGTCTGGGATGTAGAAAAATAAATTAAGGTGCGTTACTACATTATATAGGCTAGTCGGTGAAGTATCAAAAAGTACTAAGCTTTGTGTGTTGAAGGTATATAAATTAGTACGTTGGGATCCTTAATCAAGAATCTATTTTATTATGTAATTTTTTTTCAAATTATTTTGTAATACATATTTTATATGTATAATATATTATATTAAAAGTAATAAAGTATAAGGAATAAGGGCCTATAGGCATAATATGAAGTGATATAAAATGGTTATAACTATATGTGGACTACATGAGAATTTTATTGTGATAATTTTTCCCTGTGTGTATATATGAGAATATTAAACTACCTATAGGTATAATAACGATGTGTAATGGATAATAATATGCAATTCCAACCCACTAATTTATTGTGTTATATATGTGTTATTTTGATTTTGGGGCCGAGGGATATGTTATTTGGCGATTGTTATTGACTGCTTGAGGTATTATATAGTGTATAGTATGTATGTATATGCATGTGTTTCATGCGTGTGTATGTACATGTATGTATTACATGTATATGTATATTAATGGAGGGACAAGGCACTATGGCAGCGGATGTTGGTGGTGGTGGTAATAATAGTAATAGACGTGTAACTTGCTCCCGGTGTAAATAATCACAAAATATGATTCCATGATGCAAAAATGATTGGGGCTATGCATGTGATGTGTTAGAGCGGGGCTGTTTATTAGGATTGTATAGTCTATTATGTATATAGCGGTTATAAAGGTGTTGGTGTCTTTTCCGTGCTTTACTTTTTAAGTTACTCATTTGATCATATATGGAGTCCTTATCCGCGCTTCTTTTCCCTTAATATGCGGATTGTTGGTTTGTATATTTTAACTCTTTTATTATCAGGATCTTTTTCTTCTTCGGCTGCTGCTCCTGCTCCGAGCTCTCATATCTCCAGTATATTAATTTCCTATCACGTTACCATCAAATATCCCATATTCTCAATTACACGCTCTTCACGATGCCCCAAGTATACTAATTTAATTCCTCTCTCTCTCTCTCTCTCTAAAGTATATGTAATCATTTACTACTCCGCATGAGAATTATTACGCCTTTTCCTCGCATACTTGCACGCTTTTTTCTCCGCGGGGATTTTTCCACGCTCTGTAAATCCCTACTGTTTACTTTCTATATACAGCATAATGTCTGATTTTCTGCTCGGCCTCTCCAATTGCCCAATTTTTTAGTGGAGTTTTAAGTCGTCTTCGTGTTCTTCGTTGGATTGAGGTTTTTGGCCGTAATTTCTTCTATAGTAATTTGTAGTGCAAGTAATTTTTGCTGGATTTTTACGAATAAAATTGTTTGTCTGGATTTTTGTGACCCAGAATGTAATCGAGAATCTTACTGAAGGAATTATTTCAAATACTGCCAGTGATTTTCTGAAATTTAGCGCCAATTTTTTTTTTAATTTTAACGCAAAAAATTTTCTGAATGGTGATGCCAAATATTTCCTAAAACCAAAGCTAAAATATCCTAAATTTGAGCTCCCAAAATTTGCAGCATTTGTTGATCGCTCATAATTTCCCCAATTTGAACGTCATCAACGGAGAATACCAAGCAGCAGCAGTATCAGTAGTGGAGAAACTGGAAAAGCCGCCATGACGGTTAAAACCTCCTCATAACCCTTTGCCGTTAATTCTCCCTGTAAAACTATGAGTTGATAAGTTTGGATAAGGAATTATGCATGGGATTTGGCAGACTTGCAGGTGGAATTTATGAATGTTATTAAGCCATAATGTACTGTTGGGGAGCTTGTCCCTATTATATTGTATATATACATATATCAAGTTTATTATTCCTCTTGCGAGATTATTTACTTTACAAAGCTGCAGTCGTTCATAAAATGCAATAATATAAAGTATTAACTATATAGATAGATATTCCATATATACTTAAATTCTACTATTATAAATTTTATATACCTAACTATTGAGCATTAATAGCATATGTATGTATAGAGTATACGGTATATACATATACTCAAGGATTATATTCCTGTATTAAATCCTACACACAGATCCTCCAATAATTATATTATTTGAGAAAGAGTCCATTTAGCCGTATGTACTCACAGCTGCAATCCACCAGTTTTTTTTCTTTCTCTCTCTCTCTCTTGATTCTCTCCTTATTATTGCCCTTTACCTTCTCTCTCTCTCTCTTGTTGTTTTTGATATGATCATTCTCGCTTTTTACGAACTTGATTCCTCTACATGACACTCCGCTGAGATCAAAAGTAATAAAAGTTATATTGCCAATGCCAACCTGCCTTACTGTTCGTTGAACGGCTCCGATGATGTTTCTTCCTTTCCTTAAAGTTCATCATATATATTATTATATTGCTACTTTTACTAAAAGGTTCATCTATCTTTTTATTTTTTTCCCTTTTCTTTGTCTTTTCTTCTCCTTGTCGTTATTGTTATTTGCTCAAGCAGACGGATGTTCCAGCAATTAGCGCTCAGATGCGATACTTAAGACAAACATGCGGAATTTTTCCTTTACTATCCTAAACGCTATTTTATAATTATTATGACACTCGTTTCTGCAGGTTTTTTTCCAGTTTTTTCACGGAGGGTTCATGAATTTCTCTGAATTTATTTTCAGAAATCCGGTTTTAAATTTTCATTTATTTTTGTAATTTCCCAATGTTTAATTTTCAAATTATATTTTATTAAAAATTGTCTTCCACGTAACCCGTATAATGAATACATTATTCTGATTTAAATTTTATTTTCTTAATTAAATTCTGAATTATTTGTTTTTCTTAATTAAATTCTGAATTAAATTTTATTCTCTCAATTAAATTCTGAATTAAATTTAATTTTCACAATTAAATTCTGAATTAAATTTTATTTTCACAATTAAATTCTGAATAAAATATAATTTTCTAAATTAAATTTACAAAATTTTATCAAATAAATGGGTTTGTCCAGAATTTTTTTTGATAATTTTTAAAAATTATCAAATAAATGTAATTTTAATAAAATTCGTAAATAATTATTTGAATTAATTTCCTAAATAACATTTATTTGTATGAAATTATAAATTGACGCTTAAATGAATAATAATTCTGGTTGCGCAAAATACTTTGCCAATTTAAATAATTACAGTCGGGAATAAATTCAGCGAAATTTAAAAAAAAAATGAAGGAAAAATAATAAAAGTTGATTCCTGATTTAGCATAAATAAAATGGGTTTTGATAAGTGTTTCTCTGGCTAAGCACTGCTGATTGGATTGTTGTTTAGAGGAAGATGAGCATACTACAATAGGAATAAGAGGAGCAGCAGCAGCGGCAGAAGGCGGCGGAAAAAAGTGGACTGATGATGGTAATAATACAGACAGTTGGGGTTATAAAAATTAATGTGATCCTCTTTCCAGGGGTGTTTTAATAACTGTGGTAATTGGGATGGGCTCTTATGTTCCAAAAGATGTTCCTCTGTATATTGAATATTGTCTTTATATTATTATAAGTGTATAATTATATGTATAATATAAATATTCATTTATATATCCACATTTTCTCCATCTCTCTCTCTCAACATATTCCGCTGCGGGACATACATTTTGGAACGAGCGGAGACCTTTGTAGCGCCCTTTTATTTCCCAAGCCAATCGAACCATCTTTATTGCTCGAGTGGACAACCAGCCTCAATAGAATCTTGCTTACACACACACACACACACACATAACAAACTATATTACACAAACTCACACAACTCCGCTGTCTTCTCTCTCTGACAATGAGCTGCGTTTAAAGTCACAAATGATGTACGCACCTGTTCACGGGGCTAATGGGATCCACCATATATCCGTATGTACATACGTATGTTCTTATATCGGAAATGTATTTACTCTGTAGGATTTTTATACGTGTGATTTTCTACATTTATTATTATTATTATTTCTTTATATGTAGACTAGCATTCCTATATGTACATTGCATGTGCTTATATGGGAGTATTTGTATGTACATTACATTACATATTCGGGTTCTGTAGAGACTATGAGTGGTTGTATAGTCAAAGATTAGACGCTGCGAAGGCCT
>JAQGAK010003863.1:0-13761 GCA_034696945.1 Lipothrix lubbocki
GAAGGAAGATACTTATCACATATAATTATATGTATTACCCGAGGATATCTAGAACATCATCTGTATAAATATATCATTATCTTAATTATCCTGTCTATATTTGCGATTTCGCGATACTTTTATATATATATGCAAAGTGTCGATGGGAGGATAAGCGCGGACGCGGACTTGTTTTTTAGAGAATAATAATACATATAGTGTTTAAGATTTGAGAAATTTCAGCTTGTTTTTTTTGCAGTGTTTCGTCAATTCCTAAATTGGCAAGTGTCGTTTCCGCTGATTTTTTGTTCTAGATTTGTTTGTAAAATACACGAAGCATTTATCATGAAATTAAATATTATTTAGTTTTTTTTAAATTGTTCCGTCTTTCTATTAGGATTTTCAATTTCAAATTACACACACAATTTCTGATCATTTCAGAATTTCGCAATAAATTCGAGAAACTATTCGCGCCCAGATAACACCATGATTTCTTCTACCGACTACAGATTTTTTATATTTACTGAATTTTACGACATTTTACGAAAATAAGGAAATAAATAAATCCTGAAATGATTTATGATTCCTGGTTATTCCAAAAATGAACCCCTAAAATTAATTTCACGAATTATTCTTGATAATTCTAATTATTTCGGGTTATGCCGGAAATTATTCTTGGTAATTCTGGAAATTATTCTTGGTAATTCCGGAATTTTTTTCTGGTAATTCCAGAAATAATTCCTGGTAATTCCAAAAATTACTCCTGAAAATTCAAGAAAACGTTCCCGTTAATTCCAGAAAATATTGTAATGATTATTCTAAAAACAATTCTTCGTATTTCCAGAAACAATTCCTGCTAATTCTAGAAAAATTGGAGGTTCATTTCATTTTCATCATTCATTCATCAAAAAGTTCATTTCAAGCAACTAGTAACAACAATATTATTTAGTTAGATAATTTCCTAGAAAATAATCTCATTCACGTTAATTATTTTGCGAGTTGTGTTTTTTTTTAATTCTATTAATTAATTATTGTTAATTATTTTGTATTTTGCAATTTCTTAGGATTTAATTAATTAATTTTATAATATTAGCTATTTTTTAATTTTTATAATTAAATTAATTTATTGTAATATTAATTAACTTGTAATTAATTTTTTAGCTCGTTAGATTAATCAGAATTAAAAATAATGGTTTGTTGAATTTTCATAATTGATTATTTGCTTCCTAATTATTTCAAGTTTGGGCCACCCGCAAGTGTAAAAACATTTCTACGAAACGAACAAATTAATAACACTAACACGGCGTTTGACGTGCCCATTTTATAGTCATCGTGTTTTTTGTGTCATCTCTCTGGAAGACGACGGCCCGCCCAACTGCACATCAGCTTTAGTTTCCCATGTGTTTCTATAGGAGCAGCGGAAGGCTCGACTCACAAAAGAAAAGAGAAAATCGAGGGAAGCTTACATGCGCATTCTAATTCTCTCGATATTTTTTCCCTTCCGCATGGAAAATTGAAATCCGCGTCGTCGTCAACAGACATCGCCAACCACGACACACACACACACGGCTCTGCTCCACTCCTTCTCATTCTCCCCATACAATTTATACATAATGTACATACAGGGTAGTATGTACGTAATATGTATTTCTTACGCACGTTTATTTCAATGTTAAGCTTGCCCCTCGGTTTGTCGTATCCCATTATTATTTTATTATTGCATTTTCCTATCACTTGCACTATCTTAATCTGATTTTTCACGGAATTTCAGAGAATTGATTAGATTTTCCAGTTCTTTTGGATGGAATTTTTACATTGTATTTGTTTTGATTGTTTCTGTAGTTATTTTCTATTTATTTTGATTGTTTTTGTACTTATTTTCTGATTATTTTCAGTTGATTTTATGCTCATTTTTGGTTTATTTCCAAATGGTTTTGTACTTATTTTCGAATTATTTCGAAATGATTTTGTACTTATTTTCTCGAAACGATTTTGTACTTATTTTCGATTTATTTCAAAATGATTTTGTATTATTTTCTTTCTATCTTGTATTTGTTCTGTTAAAGTGTTCATTTTGCATTAATATTGTATTAACTCTGTATTTATTTTGTATTATTTTTGGGTTAGTTCTTGTTTCAATTTTTGTATCAATTTTTGTATCAATTTTTGTATCAATTTTTGTATTACTTTCAGTATTAATTTTTTTGAAATAATTTTCTATTTATTTTTGTATCTACTTTTGTATTAATGTTATTATTTATTTTTGAATGAAGTTTTGTATTATTTTTACTATTAGGTTTTGCATTCAGTTTTGTATCAATTTTTGTATTAATTTCAATATAAATTATTTAATTAATTTTGTATTTATTTTTGTACCTACGTTTGTATTAACGTTAGTCTTTATTTTTGAATTAAGTTTTGTATTAGTTTTTCTTTTGTGCTTTACATTAATTTTTGTAATAATTTTTGCATTATTTTGTAATAATTTCAATAAATTTTTAGAATTAATTTTCTATTTTATTTTGCATCTACTTTTGTATTATTTTGGTAATAATGTTATATTTATTTTTGTATGTTTTTCTTATGTTTGTAAATATTTTGAATGAATGTGTATTTTTGATTATATGGTGCTACATTCAAATTATTATTGTGAATCTCGTTAGCATTTAACTGTAATGATTTTCAAGTCAGAGCAACAACGAATTTGTAAACTCACACCTTTCAAAATGCCAGACAAATTAAGTCTTAAAAAATCTTGTAAAACAGATGTAAGTCATCAAGCGGATTTGTTTAAAAATTACATTAATGAGTTAAAAGGCACATTTCAAATTACCATTGGGCTATTTATATTCTCTTTAGTATGTGCATTATTATTTTGAACCTACGGCGACGAAAGAGTAGAATATTTAAATGAATATTGTCGTCTTTGGTTTATAATTTTCATTTCAGCAAAAATTACTCTAAACATTAAGAAACAATTGTAAAATAGTAAAGGAGTAAATACAAATTAAATTTAATGCAAAGGGAAGTTAATGTGAAATAAAATAAAATGAGCTAATTTAAAATAAATGCACATACAGGCAAAATAAGAAATAGAAGATTAAATACAGAAAAGAAAAATGTTAGAAGACAAGAAACATAATCGAGAGAAATCCCAGAAGACCAGGGCACAAGACTCGACAATCTCATCGTCAGAAAATGAAGAGACCAAAGGAAGAGAGGAAGAAAAAATGAAGATAATATGGAACTTTAGGAAAGATGAAGACGAGGGAAGAGACATGTAGGAAATAAAATATATTGAATAATAAATTCATGTTAAATCTAAATGTGTTTATGGAAATGGTGCGTTTCCTGAACCTAGTAAAATATTTATACATGGATTTCTGTAAGTTGGCCCTATGGTAAACTGTGAAGTTGAAATGTTTATGTTTTATTTATTCGATGCACCATGTGAGTCTTGTGGAAAATCTAATCGTCCATAACTACCCCCCTGTGGGGATTTATTTGTATTCATACTTTCCTTCTCGATACAATATACCTCATTCTAACTAAGAAGTGCTTATATCTTTATCTAATCCATTACTTACTCGTCCCTGTCTTTTTCGACTCCTTTTACAGCTTAGGCCCGTTCAGCTAAAACCTTCTTCTCAATTTTGTTCTTTCTTTGAAACTCTTCATGTATTTATTTTTGTACGTATTTTTGTAATAATTTTTTGTATTAATTTTTGTAATAATTTTTGTGCTAATATTTGTTTCATTATTGTATTAATTTTTGTATTAAATTTTGTAATAAATTTTTTTAATAATTTTTGTGTTAAATTTTTGTAATAATTTTTGTGTTCAATTTTGTAATAATTTTTGTATTAAATTTTGTAATAATTTTTGTGTTAAATTTTGCAAAAATTTTCGTATTAAATTTTGTAATAATTTTTGTATTAAATTTTAAAATCATTTTTGTATTAAATTTTGTAATAATTTTTGTATTAAATTTTGAAATCATTTTTGTATTAAATTTTGAAATCATTTTTGTATTAATTTCATTATCTTTTTTGTATTATTTTTGTGATTGTTTGTGTATTTATTTGTGTATTTTATTTTGTATTAATTTTGGGAAATTTTTTGTATTAATTTTTGTATTTACAATTATTTGTTAATTCTAATTTTCTTAAATGTTTGTTTGAACCGCCCTACCATAGTACAACTCCCCGTACTCTCCGCATCTTCTCAGAGACAATATATCTACATAAATTTACGTCCGTTTCTGTATAAATTCAAGCGTCGACAACCTCATCCCTTGTGTGTACACTTTTCCTATTGTTGTTCCACCAGACAATTCTTTAAAACTTTTTTAAACGTTTTAGATTTTAATGTCTTAATACCTTATATATCCTCGTGTACTAATCTACTACAAATATATACAGTGCTCACCACCTATGAAAATGCACAAAAAACTATCATCTCATACACTTTTATATATAACGGAATTAGCTCCGAATCCAAGTGGTTTTACTTGTTATGTATATGTACATACATATGTATATATGCGTGTATCATGTATACAACGGCGTATATTTGTCTTTGTATATTTAAAATTAATAAAAATACTTTTTGTTATACACATGGAAATTATGTACCTTATTATTTATAAATTGTAAATAGTATATATTATATACCTATAATAAGCACATCTTTCCCCTTGGTTTTTTTCATCCGCACTACAAAAACTACAAATAAATTATTTAATATATAATCATATATATATACATTACCTGATGAAATCCCAA
Source organism: Lipothrix lubbocki (assembly GCA_034696945.1). NCBI lineage: Eukaryota > Metazoa > Arthropoda > Collembola > Symphypleona > Sminthuridae > Lipothrix > Lipothrix lubbocki. The sequence goes on from JAQGAK010003863.1 coordinate 4,764, forward strand.
GTATGACTCAATTGTGTGTGTAGCAAAGAATACTTCACCCTCACAGGTTAAAATCAACAGGAATCCATTGAGAGCCTATGGGAAATAAATACATAAATATAAATAAAAAAAGCCCGGTTTGTTGGAGGTTTTTTTTTGGGTAAATATATTTATCTCATTGTTGTTCCCCGTTCTACTAGTATGAAATTCATTTGTGTGCATACGCCAGGACCACCGTTCATATACATACACGTATATTCCAATTACCATATAGCTGTAAAATTTTTAAATGAAAAATATCGTCCTACATAATTACACAACACACAAAAGAATTTCAAGCTCTTTCATAGGCGAACTCCAACATATTACATATTTCTGACTACATTACAAAGCATTTTTGCGTAATATTTATTTGAATTTAAAAAAACGATATACAAACTTTATTAGGCATATTTTCAATTTTGAACTCTAAACGCGCCTCAAAATCCTGAGGATTCTTGTGCTATAATATGTGTACAAAAATATTTACGGAGCGTCAGAAATTTTAAATAAGAAATTTTTGTAAAGTAAATCACAAATTTTACATGCTAATAATGAACATCAAAAATTGGAAAAAATCATGCAAATTTGTATGGAAAAATAAAATTCTGCTATTAAAATCAATTTCTGCTTAAAATTTTTTTCAGAACAGTACAGATTACATTTAAAAAAAATTTAAGAAACAATCCGGCATTTAGAGCAGAAACAAAGGTTCATTGTAATAGGAAAGCTTACCTGTAAAAATAATTCTCCATCGATGATCGAATGGTCATAGGTTAACAGTTCACTCCGCTGTTGTTGCTCATTATTATTCAGTCTGTGCATAGAAACTGAAATCCACCCAGAATTCATCGATTATTTTTTTTATTTATGTCTCTTTCTCCTTCAATTCACATTATAACAGGATATAACAATCACCCTATATATATACATATATCCATATAGTTATACTTATTTACCCTACGTTTAGCGTAAGCTTATACCGAACCGAATAAGTCAACCCAGCTTTATAAAGTCAAAACCAAATATGTGTATCTATGTATTCAGTATTTTACTTACACACATTCGCTCACTCAACGTGAGAGCACGTGTATCTGATACAGTTTTCACTCGCGATGAGGTAGTAAAAAATTAGTGAAAACGTATTCCCATTATATAACATTAGGTATATAGATATGTGTATATAATTATGTATACCCAACGTGTCTCCTCCGTCGTCAGTCAGTTCAGGGAGCACCAGGACTCATTGGTTTTAGTATACTAATCACAATACCAACATATACGTGAAGTTTATATAGAAACAGCAGCAACAGAAGCAGCAGCAGTCACAGCAATAGAAACAGCAGAGCTTTTTAACATTTTAAACAAGCTCGATCCGTCCGTATCGTAAATACACAAGGCAAGTGGAACGTCATGTACTGTTCCAGCAAGGGGTAAAGTCATACGGCGAAGGTGCTCATAATTACACGTGCCCTTCAAATAATCCCGTTTTACCATTGTGCTCAGTCCGGAGACAGCAGACACAGTCAGAGCAAATGAAACTTATTACGTGTATAAAAGGTAAACATCTATATACACACCAAATTATATGATATTACATACATACCAAGGTGTACACGCCTATATATGTGTTAATGTGTATGGACTTGTAAATGTTTTGCTTGTTCAATCCCCACAATAATGTATCAATTTTTACGTTTGTTTTGTTCCACATTTACGAAGTAAATGAATCTCTTAAATTGTGTTTGTGAAAATTGAGTGTGTGCGCTTGTACAATGTAAAACAAAGGTTGTAAGTTTTTACGTTTGCTTTGTTACACAAAGTTATAGTTAACATACAGTTAACAACTAAACCTGCAAACTTTAAACAAAACCCTTAAAAACGTTTAATAGGGGATGATGATTACTTAATGTTAAAATCCTCGTGCTTATGTGCGCAATGCACACGCATTTTGTTTAAACTATAAACTACTGGTAATCAGGTGTAGACGGTACGCGGATTCAATTCCGAATTCGGCATAATGTATTTGCGTTATACCAAGCGTACATATCGTACATATCGATATATTGATACTTAATTACAATATAATTCGTAAAACGCATGTATGCAGTATATAAGACATATTGGTAGTATACCAATTCTTATGCGGTGTACTGTATAAGCGCACCATATTGTTGTACAATCGTACCCTATAGAAGCATTCACTCATCCAAGTCAAAATCCGACCCCGTGGGTACAGTAGATTAGGCATTAGAAGGAGAATTATTGTATTTAAAGACAATACGCGAGAGGTAACTATATGTAAGTGCAGAGGTAATAAGTAACCTCTGGAACTGAATTCCCAGCAGCTTCCGTCCCGCTCACTCACACTTTCGTATACATGACTCATTGTACGTGTGTGTGCGCTACCCTTTTATTGATTCATTCATGTTAATTAACTCAAATGCAACTTACCTTGACGCGCCTTAACAACAACACACCAAACTATTATGCTGTTATGTAGACGCCTGGGTATACACGGACATTTGGCCCTGCTTATCAGATAGGTGCTCCATACATTAAATTGTTGGACGAACGTTATAGCATATGAATACGTTTACATGTACAAATTCTACACATATTTGTGCTTATAGATACACAAATTTTACACGTATAAATACGTTTAGGAATACATACACAAGATAAACCGATGCGTTTATATACCGATAAACGTTGTATGTATAGGTAAATATATATCATGTATATAACCAAACGTTAAACTTTTAAGTTAACGCGTTTGTATATACAAACGCCATACATACAAATACGCTTTATACGAACCTTTTACAGCGTAGATGTAATATACATTTCAATATACTCTATAGCATATAACATGTATTATCGATACATAAGACGACCTGACTTCTGTATTCCGGAGAGTGAATTAACTAATACTTTTAAGAGCCACACTACTTTCTGATGCATGTCATTTAATTTACGGCGGTACATGTAACTCACAACATTAACATATTGTGTTGTGAGTCTATGGGGACAATGGTGATGATTACCGCTGGGAAAACATTGGGCCTGTATAGTAAGATATTAGGCTGGGCGACATGTCGCATAATGCTTTTATTATGCTGGAGAAAGACACACATAGTGTATGTACGTACATATGTGTACATACTTTAAAACAATTCATTGCTTAACTTATTAGGGAGCAACGTTGCTTATATGGCCTATACTTGCGCATATACTACACGTTATGTACATGAGAATAAATAGGTGGAATTGGACGAATACGTATGTATGTGCAGTATGTAATGCATCAATGTTAGAGCCTTACTGTATTAACTATCAACTATATTAATTCCGGCAGTATTAATCCCCGCTTTGGCCAAAGCTCATCAACATTTTATACAGAGTGGTGCACATACCACGCATATACAGATATAAGTACATGGGCATGAATGCTATGGTACCATGTAGCATAAAATTTTGTAAATGCATTGACAGTCTAGAAAGCAATTACAGGACGTTTAGGCTTCTGCTACCGGTGAGTGAGAGAGACTCGCGCGGCAATCAGTGAGATTGGGACTGTTGGTACGACACAAGAGATACAATTCCAAATATGAGCTCCATTCTGGTGTATCATGTCATTCAAATCACCCAAGCATCAATTGCATATTTTGTTATAGTATCTGAGCATAATATACGAACAAAATTTTATTTTCACAGCATAGGCCATAGACATTTATAAAAGGCCGAATGTATACGGAATTTGTATGTTTTGCACTGTGAAAAGCTAAATAATTGTCGTTGAAGAAGTAAATATGACTATCTACACAGTTGCTAACCTGCAATAAGAACTACTACGGTACTCCAAGATATCACACAAATATTCAAATGCAAAACAGACTGTCGTTTAAAAGCATGGCCTATTGTTTATATTGTTTAGTATAGCGCATTTATACGGCAAGCAAAATCCCGCTGTTGCTATGGAAACTATACTGCTAGTAATAAGTCATTGCATATTTTAGAAAGGGGAAATATTCCAGGAGTTTCTACCGCGATATGTGCCATTGCAATGGTAAATAAACGGGATAGGCACTTTTGCAATTCAAACTTTAAAAATAATATTCGGAAGCTGTAGTCATTCTTATTGCATATTTTAGCAACTGCGTGGAGATAGTTATATTTACCCCTTTAACGATTATATCTAGATCATTTTACATCCTTCATGGATGGTATACGTATGATTTGTACATAATGTGAATTTCATATGTAATGCGAATCGTACGGCGGTATGACCATATAAATGTATAACCAACGTATTTAACATAAACAGGTAGTGTGGGAGTCTATATGACATGGTGCAGTATGCCGCGGTGGTGTACGTCCACGAGGGCAATAAGAGAAAAATGGGGGGAAAGAGGGAGATAAGTGGATTTTAAATGATTCTCTGTCTGCTCCCTTTTTTCATTCACTCCTCCTATTGATTTCACCGGCTTTGATGGACAGAAACCCTTTGTTGTGCATTTACAGTCGATTCAACTCATGCTGGGTGAGTTGTTCCACACACTAGGCACGACTTTAAGTATTAGTAAGCGACCCTTACTCTATTAGGCTCCTGTGTTGTTCGGCCGACGCATATCCACTCCTTTGCTATTCCTGCCCTGACTGCGTGTATATCTACAACGTATTAACGTATGAGCGCATATTCACTTAAGGGATATACAAAGCTTAAATCCACCGATACATATAACTTATCCTTATTATACTTGTAATACACAATTCCCTAATCCACACAATATAACACGTTAAGTATGGCAACACAATATTACAATCTTAGTGCAAATAGCAGGGGTTGCGTTGTAAGGCATATCGAACTAACAGAGTGGATAAACAATCTGGTCGGGCAAATTGACTCAACTCAAAGGGTTAGCCAAAATCTGGGATTAGCATTGGATTTGTATGTGTATTACCGTATTTAGGAATTATACGTTATACATATTATGCATTAGCGCATTTACGAATTACACCGGACTCTCGATATAAGAGATCTCCATATAAGAGAACTCTCTCTGTAAGAGCTCTTTGGGCCAGCATATCATACATAGTTATATGCATAATAGCTCCCTCTATAAGAGAATTCCTATATAAGAGACGGATTTTGGCGATTTATAGAGTTCTCTTATAGCGAGAGTTCAGTGTACATATTAGAGAGTATTAACGTATTTACGAATTACCCATCATATGATATATTTCTAAACGTGTGATGGCGTTTATCCCGTATGTCTTTACATATTGCAATACATTTCCATTTCAACATATTGTCATCATATATTTCCTCATTTAATTACCTTCCCCCGTAGACTTCTTTAATTAAGTTTAATAGAACCGCATTTTACCAATGAGGGCGAATACGGGCTTTCGTAGTAAATGAACATTCATTTTGTACAGCCTCGCAGGCTGTAGGCACAAATGTGGGCAAAAATAAAGAGGTAATAACCTAAACTAGGAAAAGGTGTATGTATAACCTATATATGTATAACGAGGTTTAAGCTATATAGTAATAACATTGGCTGGTGGCAAATGTTTGCATTTCCAGGTGAACATTCACGCCGCGATTAAATGCGATTACTGTATACATATAAAGGATTACATACTGTCATATGCATACATAATAGTAAAAGTGCAGCGCCGACCTTCTCGGACGACGGACTCACCCCGTGCGTCAGCACCATGACTAGGCAAATATTAACTGACACTGATTTCTATATTAAACAAATCCGCCCGGGTTGACCACGAATTTTCACGATTCATTGAAGAAGTTGTTACTATAAAGTATGTACACAACGATCGAAACACAATCCTACTCCTGTAGTAAGTACTCTCATGCATATTTGATCATCAGGGGGTGGGTTTCTGACGATGGGTTTATCAATAAAGCTTGGTGGTATACATGGATTTCGGTGTAAATGTCTTTGTGTGCGGTTACAAATGCTTCATACAACGGCTGTAAATTTACAACACACTTGCCTTGCTAAAATTCAAGAATATTTTAAAATTTGGAATGCAAAAGTGGCTATCCCGTTTATCTACCACTGCAATCGCCCATAACCGGTAGAAACTGCTGGAATATTTCCCCTTTCCACAACATGCAATGACTTATGATTAGCAGTATAGTTTCCATAGCAACAGCGGGATTTTGCTTGCCGTTTAAATGCGCTATACTAAACAATGTAAACAAATAGGCATTGCTTTTAAACGACATAGTCTGTTTTGCATTTGAATATTTGTGTGATATCTTGTAGTACCGTAGCAATTCTTATTTTTTTGCAACTGTGTGGATAGTTATATTTGCTAAGCCTGTATCTTACAAACATCAACATTCATACCCCAACAATATCGCACGCGGGTGTTTAAACATAGGCCGGCATCAGCCAACACATTACCAAAGGTAATTCATAACCATTCATATATATACACATACATACGTACAACACAGTAGCCGCACCAGACGAAAGTGTTCCCATACGCTGAAGGTATACCCCAATACTTACACAATTAAGTACAGCCGTCGATATTTGACATGGAGGTACATACAGCTAATAAATGTCCAAAGGGTTTTAATGAGCTATCTCGACATAAAATTTTTACGCGTATGTAACGTACCTTGCCCAATTGTTATGTACGTTAATTCATATATTTCTACACTTCAAATATGCACACCCTCATATTATGTATGTGTGAATTTTGTTGGTGATAGCAGCACCTATACTTTTTATATTTCTATCTAGAATACGCCGGTACATCTAGATACTACACACCATGTTATACCACGGGAGAAAACATTGGAAAAATATCCACAACAACCACCCCGTGATGACTAAACTTTGAGGACGAAGGACACCGAGTTGCAAGGAGTAAAATGCTTGGGTATGATACAGATACACACTGACCAGGTAGCAACTCCTGTGCTCCTGACTATGGCTTACATTATATTCGCAGAGGTCGGACGAGAGGGAATAATAAGTGTTGTAGTCATAAGTAATCTATAATAGCCAGAGCAACCCTTCTCCTGGTAATTTTTCCCAAGCCCTTTATTTATTATCCCTTCTATATGTGCATTTTGTAAAAGATGCAACTGTAATGTATGTATACATTTGGATAAAAGCATACGTAACTCGTATTTTCCTCCTATGTGTTTGCGTATATATAATTAACGCTTTTATGCTCTCGTCACTGTCACTGCCATGTATATTAAGATATTATCTTTTTCTATGAGGAAAATTGACTGTAACTTGCAACAACAATAGGAGCAATAGAAACATGTACAACACACAATATGTACATACCTTTATACTTATATTATAACTTAATGTAACTTTTATATTACTATCATTGCTATTCTAGCCATACTATTTGCCACATTTTCCAAGGTTTGCCAAATTGAGACAAGGACGTCTTTACTTAATTAATGCATATATAAAGTTTTGATGTTTGATGTTAACATTTTCTGTAAACATCTGCTATCTGACAAAATAGAGAATAAGTTAGTAATTAATGTGTACCGAAAAAACATAAAACATATAATATAACGGTCCAAATTTGATGAATTCTAATTAATTTTACCATTTGGTCAATGTGAATTTAATAAAATTCCATGCAAAACTGTCAATCATCCGAAACGTATCCACTACGTGTGTTTTCATATGCAACGTATTGTTTGTTATTATAGACAACAATTTTTTTACATTCATTCAATTTTGCATATCTTCACCAGTTGGCAAATTGCACGATTGTCAGGTTTTCGTAAAAATTTGGCGCGTAAATGTTTTTGCCAAATTGAGAATATCACAACCAATTTATTTAGCGGATTTTAAAGAAATTCCATTAAAATTGTACTCCCAAATTTGTTCAACGTTTTTTGTATGACTTCTGTCATCTCTACTTTTTTGTATCAGATTTTCTACTTGCAATTTCATGGATAGAAACCGAAATTTAAGTATTTTTTGCATTGGAGCAGCAATTTTGTATTTCAACGGAGCTGTAATTTTGTTGTTTTAGTTTGCGTCTGAGCTGCAATTTTCACAGCGCTTCACATATACACGGCGTTAAATCTGGAATAATTGACTGGCAAAAAGCTCAAACTAATAAACCTCTTTTTCTTTTGTGCAAATTACTGCAATTCACGGTTGTGGAAATCTCTGAAAACTCAATTGCGAGACTGGAAGTCAAATGTGTGCAGGAGTAATAAAATGGACGGAATTGTGTGCAATTATAACGTTTAAATTTTTCACTGCCCATAAAACTAACACAGAGGCATTTCCTTTGAGATGCATCTTTGATGTTGAGCAACGTCTGAAATGAAAATGAGACGGGAAGGAGAAGGATAGCAAAGTAAAGTCAAGAAAATAAAAATCTTTTGCTCGGCGGTCAAAATCCATCCCGGCCGAAGGAAACAAAAAGAAACCCTTTTTTATCAAGTCATTTTTTCAACAGTAAACTTGTTTTCACTTTTTTTCGACTTTAGTATTCCTCATCTTCTTATAATCATCGGTATATTTGTGAAGTCTGTAGGGGGAACACATACTTATATGTGTGTATAGTTAATATATAATAGTGCAGTAGTATTTAGGCAGGATGGAAATGTGCGTTAATAAAGATTTGGAAAGGAGAAAAAAGGACGAAGCAATAACAGAAGGTGCAAGGATTTCCCAAAAGGTTCTCCTCACTTATATTCTGTGTATCTCTTATTGCAATCTGCGGTCGGTAAGGTTTTTTGTGAGCTCTCAGAAAAATTTACACTATGACGGCCTTTGGGTCCCCATGTCAAATTCGTAATATTATTCTAATTAATCCACCGAGGAGATGAATGACCTTTGGGCCATTTGGGATAACAGACTGTTGATTGGAACAATTTGGCATGGCTGATTTTGTGGATTTTGGTGATGTAATCTCTTTTTCAAAGGAGCGTATTTTTGGCGGAAATTTG
>JAQGAK010003864.1:0-13755 GCA_034696945.1 Lipothrix lubbocki
TTGAAAACCAAACGTGGTTGCTATTACGCATTAAATGTATTTGTTTCAATACATTCCGTTTCCAACACGATCGATCACAAGCTAAATAATGTTTTTGATCCCGCTCCCTTTTCCATTGCTGCACATACTGAAGAAGTTTTTACATTTGCGGAGCCGCACTGTTGGTATGTAGCAATGAAAATTAAATTATAATAAAATTAGTTTAATTTCCTCCAATTTTGGTACTACTACATATAGCAATATATTTCCCTTGGATTTAGTAACAATTTTAAGATATAATTAAATATTTGCTGTACATATTGTGAAAATTGGGATTGAAAATAGTTGAAAAATGTTTATGCAGTTCTGTTGGAACATCCTTTTGCTACAATGTTCCATCATCACGCGTGCGCATAGCTGCAATTTCGGAATACGGCACATCCCGCCTGGGTTTAGCATTCATTCCGGAGCGGGCCGATATGAAAAAATATTATAATTCTACTCAAGGAATTCTAGATTTATCCGTTTACCGTGAAAAGGTTTGTTAATATTAAACGACATATTTAAATTAACAGTATATATAAATGAAATTATTAAGTGCATATGCATATTTAAATCGTGTATTCTTAAATTACTTTTTTTAAATCTCGATTTCCATGCTCTAATTTGTGGTTCACCAAAGTGTAGGAGGTTTTATTTGTTTTTAATATTTTATTGTAGATTCTTCAAGACCAACAATATTTAATAAGCTTCCGAAATTTACATGCAAGAATGTTTGTTAGCGTGGAAGGGGAGGGAACAGTCACTTTACGTATAGAACTGACTGAGATTTTATAGTTCTCTGTTCTCTAGTCCTAAAGAAGGTAATAACACGGCGGTTCCCAAGTTAACCAAATATCATTTAAATTTTTTGCCAGATTTTTGTACCATTCAATTTTGAATAAAACATTGTTAAATCATTATTGTCGTATAAGGAATGAAACAAGGAATCATAAAATAAGCAATACCATCAATATTACGCGTGCACATCATGCATCTTGTAATACTGTGGCCTGTATAGCTCATCATTTCATCATATTTTCCTCAAATAGTATAACATGCGCATTTCACTACGAATCATATCCGTTAATTGCCAGCAGCGATAAATAGTTCAAAGCCGTGGAACATTTCAATATTTTAAGGTAAAATTTAAAAAAAAAAGTTTATATAATGGCACCCAAAAAACGGCAAAATGTGACTGTTGAAAAGAGAAGTGCTCTTATATTCACAAGTCTAAATTACCTGGGAATTAAATTATGGAAAACAAGAAGGCGGCCGTTATAGAAACGTTGCCCTTATAAGGAGGACCGTTATATAGTGAGTCTCAACTGTATATTTTAACGTACATATACGTGCATGGACGGAAGCTTGATACTAAAATTATCAAATTGTTTACCGAGCCGTACAGATACGACCGTAGTTTTAGTAGAAATTTGGTCCAAGTATACTTTCTAATGGGAGAAAAAAGCTTTCAAACTCGTTGTTTGGGGAATGTCACACAACATATATATTAGAATGGAACATCAAAGTTTTAGAAAGTCATCTAAATGCGTGAGTCATTGTCCAGTGTACCACAATCGAGTCGAGTCTTTGGTGTTAGCGACTGCAAAAAGAATATTCTATACTGTGTGCAAAACTACTGATTATATCTGACGATCAGTAATCAAAGTTAAACACGTGTAAACATTAACTTATTTTGAAATTATTTCCAACCAAAATATTTGTGACTGCGTGCTTTTCATTGCGTTTATCTCAATTTAAATATAATTTATTTGTACGTTAAATTTACTAACCATGGAATTGACTAGCATAACCTTTGATTGCACACGGTGTCCAAAAATATACACGTCCAAACACAACCTGAATATTCATTTCAGAACTCACACAGGAGAAAGGCCCTTTAAGTGCCATGAATGTGGGAAAGAATTTACTCGCAAAAACATTTTGATTCAACATGAAAGAATTCACAATGGTGAAAAACCATATTTTTGTCAGCTGTGCAAAACCGGTTTTTCAAAATCAAATTCCCTCGACGACCATATAAGAACTCACACTGGGGAAAAACCCTTTAAATGCAACTCTTGTGGTAAAACGTTTGCGGCTGGTTATAACCTAACACGCCACAAGAAAACACATGAAAATAGTGCGGTCAAGGAATTCCAATGCAATTTATGTCAAAAAATTCTGAAATCAAAACCTGGCCTAGTTGGACACATTAAAACCCACACTGGTGAAAAATGCTACAAGTGTAATATTTGTTCAAAAACATTTATTGGGAAAAGCCAGTTGCAAGTCCATTTCAGATTACACACTGGGGAAAAGCCTTACAAATGTAATATTTGTTCAAAAACATTTATTCAGTCATGCCATTTGCAGGTCCATTTCAGAAAACACACTGGAGAAAAACCCTACAAGTGTAATTATTGACCAAAAGGATTTGCACAGAAAAAAATTTTGGACGTTCACACAAGGACCCACACGAATGAAAAACTTTACAAATGTACATTATGTCAAGCTTCATTTTCCAACAAGACTCATTTGAATAACCACATTCGAACTCACACACAAGAGAAGCCTTGGAAATGCAAAACTTGTGATAAAGGATTTGCATTGTCTGGCGGTTTCAAAAAGCACTTGAAAAGCCACGAGGTTAAGTCAGTGAAAACGATGCCATATTGCAAGAAATGTCATTTTCCTTTCAAGTCTTTAGAGGTGCTTTGTCAACATTATTCTTCTCAACATGGATTGCCAATAAATATGTTGGACAAATTAGGATTCCAGTGAGTCTGAGAGTACTAAGTATTGCTGAATGTGAAATTTGCAATTTTTGACTGTGGATTTATGTTGAAGATGTTATGAAGATTGGAATTTATAGTTTATACAATGCATTTTGTTATTAAAAGATTTATAAAGTGTAACTAGTTACTGTAATATTTATGGTTTGCAATTCAAAAATTACTTCTTTTTTATTATTTTAAAAAATATATTTGAAAATAAAAAGTGGTTGCTTTCATGCATTATAAGTATTTGTTTTCAATACATCCCATTTCCAACACAAAGTTGCATACAAGAATTCATTTTTCTTGGATTTACATGTAAACATATTGACACATTCGGTGAAATAAAGATATTGGAACTGCCCTGATTTTAGGAATACGAGAAGTCGAGAAGTTATGTAAACTTTAAAATTAGTTCTCTATTTTGTAATGTTTTTTAATGAACGTTCAATACAGCTATTAATATCTAAGTGATACCATGACCGTATAAAAACCACATGATAGTCAGAATTTTATTGTCATTACTTATTATTAATCATTTTTAATTCTTGAAATTAAGTGTTTAAATAAAGCGATTCTAGTTAATTGCTAATTGTAAGCTTTCAATTACAAGCAGTAATCATCTTCAGGGCTAACATGACAATGACGAAAATTATAACGATTTTTAAAAATTAACAGTTTAATACTTATTACACGAACACATTTCTTTTTAATTCGTTTTGTATTCGCTCAGTAAATCCAAATTGAAATTTTACTTAAAATCATTGAAGTTATTTGGCTGGGTAAAAATTATTTTACTTTATTACTAATTTTATTAGTTTCGATTATTCGGCGTTGATAATAAATAATGAATTTCTGAAGAGAATGTCTTGAAAATCAATTCAAATGTAATAAACCAATTTGTACACGTTTCTACAAAAAGATACATTATTTCCGTGAAACCACAATGCTGGAAGGGCAAATGTTTAAAAATAAATCAAATAATAGGAGCATATATAAATAGCACATTATAACTAAAACTGCTCACGTACCTTGGAATTTGTTTCAATTTTGTTTTTTGGTATAGCAAATAAACTTTTAAATTTTTATACTTACACAATGTGTACATTTATTTAAATTTATTAGTGCTTGCAGTCCGTTTGGCGCAGTATTTTAAAATTAACCATCCTGGAATTTCTACGGGAGTTGAATATTTTGTTACGGTCCGCGCCTATTATAAATAAATGTTACGCTTAACAGCAACCTTTTAAAATAGGACACTTAGAAAAGGAGACAGCAAAGTTTTAGAAAGTCAACAAGAAGCGTTTATTTTTGTGTACTGTTAAGATACTCGTGGATTGAAAACCATTTTTAATTATGCCAAATTTGCAAAACCGGATGTTCGTCATGTATGGAACTCAATGATCAGATAAGAACCCACACTGGCGAGACAAACATTTCAAATGCAATGTGTGCGGTTTATCGTTTGCGTTTTGTTCTTCTTTTCATCGTCACAAGAAAACGATTGAAGCAACTACTGCCACCAAATTTTAATTCAATTTGTGTAAAAATCTTTGAAATCCAAGACTTGCCTAATGGGACACATTAGAAACCACACTGGAGAAGAACCTTACAAATTTACAAAATGCTCGACTTCCGTCAAGGAGTCATTTGAACGACCACATACGCGAACTCACACAAAAAACGTCTTGGAATTGTAACATTTGTGTTAAAGGGTTTGGTATGTCTACCTATTATGTAAAAACTATTATGTCCAAAAAATAGTAAACACATTTATGAATATATTAATTATATATGTATATAACTTAGTATAAATTGCCCACATGGCTAAAAGTCCACCTTGAAAAATAAATGGTCTAGTCGCTGTTTTCCAGACTCTTTAAAGAAACCCGTTTTCAGTGATATGACTAACATTTATTATATATAATTTATTGTAGCGTTCACTTTTTATTATTTTGTACAAATTTTGTGTATTATTTTCTATTACAAGAGTCGCACTTGATGAATAAATCAGTTTTGCATTGATTTTTAAAGTCGTAAATACATTTGTTGGATATCATATATTAACATAAAAACACTATTTTAAAGCTCTGGTTCGAATGTTTTATGAATTATAAACAGGTATGCATTAACAAAACAAACGTTGAGTTTATTTAGGAGGTGGCCAAAGTAAATATATTTACAATTTCCAATAAATTCCACAGTAACGATTTTTCAGACGCTGTCGAAATAAGACACCGCTATGTTAACATGTTGCAGATTATTTAACGGTGATTTTAAGTACAACATTTTTGTTTTCATTAGCAACATCCAATAACATAATTTAGGCAAACCAAGTTGGTTTGTACGGCTGTATCAAATTAGTTAACTGATTACGTAGACTGTCCACATTTTCAGTTTATTGTTGTTGATGTGCTGCCAAAATCACGGCAGGCTTTATATTAAACGTGTAATCAATGTATATTAACAACGTTCCTGTAAACCGCACTATATGCACCGTACGCAAATCGTTTTTTATATGCGCACAAACGTGCTTAACGTTTTACATGGCAAACTCTATCGGATGGGAATTTTCTCCTTCCGCCATGCTGTATATATTGATCCATCACAGCGGCATCTGTCAATTCTACAACGGGTTCCAGTAGTAATGTCAGGAATTTTAGCAGTGTTAAGATTGGTAGCAAGTTCTACGATTAAAAGGTTTTGACCTGGCCCTAAACGTGCCCGCAGATAGTGCACAAAAGTTAAGAAAATGAAATCAAAATTCTTACCCAAGTGACCATTAATTTCCAAATATGAATAATATTAGCTTTCGTCGTAAAATTGATGAAAATAATCCGGTTAATGCGTTTCATTCGTTTTTAGATTTACCTACATCAATGCGCATTAACTTGCGCAAATACCTAATACCTACTGGATTTTGTTATAGTTGTAGTAGTGTTAATAGAAATTAAGGATCTTTCGGAAGACGTATTGGACGCCCTTCTACTACCAATGTTACTGATTTTGGAAATAGTATGGGTTGTTGAGAAAGAAGTGGGTAGAAAATGAGTGGTGTATAAACGTACTGAACTCTTTCTTTCAGAAACATTTTAGTTCCACACTTTTTATACTGTTCAACTCTTTTGAATTTATTCGTACGTAACTATTGACTAAATGGAAATAAATTGCAAAACGTTTGACTGTAGACGTTGTTCAAAAGAATACGCTACCTAAGCCCAACTAAATCTTTACTTCATAACTCACATAGGTGAAAGTACAAATGCAAAACATTTGATTTAAAATACATAACCCACATGAAAACTGACATAGGAGAAAAGTCTTTTAAGTGTCCTGAATGTGGAATGTGTGCTTTTAGAATTTTGGCTAAACTAACGCTGAAAATTGCATATTTTAGAGATTGTTTTGGTGATTTCAGAAATTTATTTTTATTTCGCATTCTTGTCATTTTTGCAAATTTTGAAATGTATTATTTTCAGTTTTGTATTGTACTAGTTTTGTGGGTTATTATTTACCACGGTTAGAGTAGCCAAGCGCACTGTTTTAAAACTTTTGCATTTTTCGTAAATTCATGGCATTGCTAATATCCAATGCAATTTGAAATTGTTTGTTTAAACGGTTATTGGAATGCAACTACTATCTACATGAGTTTTTTTCTGCAAAATGAAAGCCGATTTAGATTAAGACAAAATTTTTTCCGAAGAGATCTTTATTTAGAAAAGTGCAAATCAAATAAAGGTATAAAACCGATACGTACATACGTTCCTTTGAGAAACTCCCTAAACGTACAATTTTTAAATCCCTTTATAATAATATTTTACTCTTATAGTCCCAAAACGATTTAACCATTGATAGTGTAGCAAAATGCATATATGTATATGAAAACAGTTATGTCTAATAAAATTCTGTAAAACCCTACTTAGGGCCAAAAAAAGTCCTAAGCAATTGATAATGATCCTCAGTAATGATATTCCAGAAAATGGTTTTAGGTACACGCAAATACAAACAGGTAGAGTTCGTTAGCATGATTTGCGTTTTTGTTTAAATAACTTTGTGAAGACAAAGACATAAAAAAAGACATTTTTGAGCCAGAAAAGATATTAATATATTCAATTTCTTTTGATAAATGAGTTTCTTTGTGGGCACACGATAATGATGTACGCAAAAAAATTATTTAAATGTAAACAGATTTGTGATTACGAAAAGAAATAAACGTCTGACAAAGTACACGATGACAGGGATAAAAAAAGCTGTATAATATACAGATTTTGGGTGTAGTTATTAGGTTAATCACTATGTTATCGCTCAACGTTCACAGTTTTATAAACTAAACGGATCAAAAATATATGCCTGCGTCTACCAAATTCTTGAATATTTGAGTAAGGACCGGCTAAAGATATTGTAAATAAAATTTAAGGATTGGTTACTCGCATTCTTATGCGGGATTGCTTCGACAATAAAAGCATTTGCTAAAGTCCAAAACGAAATCCCATACACCTTCTGAGATTAGTTAAAATAGAAACATCAATGCCTGCTACAAAATATTTAACTACAAAACACTACAAACGTTTATCAAAAATCGAGCCGAAATTAAACATGCAATAAAAAGTTGTAGAAAGCTACGAAACCGTTTTCACGTTAGAACGTGGCATTAACATTGATTTTGCATGCTAATAAACGAGAAACCATGGCGTCCGGCTCCAGTTTTTTCATTTTTGTTAGTTTAAGTTAGATTTAGCTTTTGTGTTTTTAGAGTGAAGTAGGTTTGGATTTTTGAATATTTAGTTTAGGTTAGAATAATTTTTGATTTTTTAGATTTAGGTAGTTTGAGATTTAGTTTTCTCATTTTTAATTTAATTAGGTTGAAAGTTTTAAATTTTGAGTTTAGATTAGATTAAGTGTCGGACTTTTTAGATTCATTTAGGTTAGCATTTTAAGAATATAGGACCTCGCAAAGGCTCAGGTAAAAATAGGAGTTACAATTTTAGTAACTGTTGTAATACCTGAAATATAGATGATTGCCTGGAACCATTTGAAGAATTGCCTGAAGAGTTTAAAATACTATTTGTTAATAAACCACATAAAAAACATACGTTCGTTTAATAATTGCTTTGTATTCATGTACAAGCGAAATTGACCTAGGAGATGTTAGGAAAAACGAGTGAAGATTCCATTTATTGAAGACTACAAATATGAAAATATGATTTTACACATACAGAATAGAACTAGACAGAATACGCTCAACATTAGGTCAAAGGGACTTCTCTTACTCGCTAAGACTAAAAATTAAATTGTTGAGAATTTAGGACTTTGTTTGATTCTGACGTTCAAGCCAGGGCTTTTGCTTACCACCTAAAATACCTTTGCTTCTGCTGATGCTGCTTTTACTGCTGCGATAGAATCTGACACGGAAAAGTGAAGCACAATTTGTACAATGTAAGTAGTTCAATGTGTGTATAAGCACAATATGCAAAATATAAACGCATATATGTCTGCATATGTAATTAAATAACATGGAAAATGCAAAATGCGATTTTTGCTTTTTTTGTTTTTGCCATTTTATTAGTTTCTTAAGTGTTTCTCCTATTTTATTCTCAAATATGCGATTAATTTTAGTATTGAAAATTCTGGTCTTTTAATTTTCATTTTGGTGTTTTGGAATTAACAATCGTATGCATAAAAGTTTTAAGTGTACTTTTGTACATGTACAAATAAGAATAAACAAGTGCGCATAAATGTATAGCACAGCTAGCGGCCACGATCTTGCCCATGCCCTAACTAAGCAAAGCTTTAAAGCTTCCGTTTTGTTTCCTGTCGTTATGTATATGCATGAGTCTTTGAAAATTACATCCCTGGAATCACGCCTAAACAATTATAGCTAAGTGAAATGCAGAAATTTCGCAAAGCGCGTCGCTAAACCAGGCAGATTGACGCGCGCGAAACACGCGAGAGTTTCTAAATTGATTTGTTTCAGTTTGATATTTTATGAGGTTTGTATATTTTATATATTGTATATAGTTTATATATATCCCATAAATGTATACCTCAAATTGCACATATGGATAAAAATCATTTTACAATCTTACCTATTCTCTAAGCATACAGTCTCCTGAACCTACATCATTTCCGTGAAACCATATAGTTAGAAGAGCAAATGTTTAAAAACTTGTCAACGCACAGGTAAAAATTCAAATTATAACCAAAGATGCTTATACATACATACAGTATATTTGGAATGTGTTCTAACAATAATTTTGGGTACATATAGCAAATAGACTTTCAAATAACAGTCTAGCTGGTGTAGAATTTATAATTTACCCTTTGTAAAATTTCTGCGGAACTCCAATGTTTTGTTGGGATATAGGCATGTTATTTATAATAAATTTTTGTTTGACTGCAAACAATACAATTTGAAAAGGAGGGAACAAAGTTTTAGAAAGTCAACAAAACGCGTTTGTCCATGTGTACTGCTAACGTGTTTGACCTGTGCATGACGTGGGTTTCAAGACTACAAAGCTAATATTCTAAAATGTAGCTCACATTAATTCTACAATTTACTGAACAGGAAATTATAGATAATCAAGGGATTAACTTAAAATTATTTATCGTGTAAATATATTTTGTTTCCACGCTTTATATTTCGTTTCTAGTCTCAAATTCATTTGTACAAAATAATAAATGACTAAATGGAACTGTTTAATTGCACACGTTGTCCAAGAAATATACCACCAAACTAATTTAAATATTCACTTTAGAAGTCACACAGGTGAAAAGCCCTTTAACTGTGTATTTTGTTCCAAGACATTTGCAAACTCAGATTTAAGAAAATACCACATAAGCACTCACACCGGGGAAAAACCGTTCAAGTGTGAAGAATGTGGGAAGCCGTTTTCTCAAAGTTGCAATCTTAACAGGCACAACAAAATTCACAGGGGTTAAACGCTATTTTTATGCCAGATTTGCAAAACTAGATTTTCATCATCCGGGGACATCGAAAGGCACATAAGAACTCACACGAAGGAGAAAAGCTTTCAAATGCGACGTTTGTGATAAGTCCTTTGCGCTTAGTTCTTTTCTCCGTTCCCACAAAAAGACGCATCAAGACACTACAGCCACGCAAATCAAATGTAATCTATAGGCTTGGGAATTTGCGAAAAACGCGAAATAATTAAAAATTGCCGCTAGACTAATACCATCTGGGTGAAATGTGACCCCTAACACTTGTGCATTGGAAAACTGAAAAAAAAAATTTACTAAATTTGCGAAAAATGCGAAATTTACGAAATGACAAAACAATTACGAAATTGCTAACAAAGTTGCGAAATAAAATAAAATATTGAAATTTAGCTATTTTTTAATGAAAATCCAGTATAATTTTAGACAATGTGGGTCATACTCACCGATTTAGTTCAAAAGTAGATACATTTGACAAATATTTACAATTTTAAATAAGTTCTATTTTGTAATTAAGTGCCAGTAGAGTGAAATCTAGCAATTAATGTTAAAACAAAACAATATTTTTAAATTTTTCAAGATCTAATGAAAGCATTATAATAGTACTTTTGAATTCCGAACCTCTTTTCTCAGCAATTTACACAAAACAACACAACACGGTGTTTATGTGTTTAAATTGAATTTTATGTTTAATTAGATTTATCGGAAATTTTATAGATTTTTGTTTTTTCTGATATGTCACAAGGAATATTTCAGAAACATGACTAATGTTTAGCAAAAGTCGATGTTTTAAACATTTAAGACTGCTAATTAGCAATGCATTTGCAGTTTTAACTGTTTTATTGAAAACAAGATTCAAGATTTATTCAAAAATACGAAATTTACGAAATGAAACAAAGAAAAACTGCGAAATTTACGAAATGAAAAATACATTTTTGCGAAATTTTATGATCAAAAACTGCGAAAAATTCCCAACCCTAACTATGAGGGTTGCTCCGTTCCAGGGACGGATCCAATTACACAAAAGCACGTCAATGGGCGTGGGCAATAGAGTTGGCAATAATAATATTATTTTCCAGTGTAAAATAATTTTCATAATAAGGAACAATATTCTGGCTTTATAGTTTTTGCTTGACACAGGTCGTTACGAAATAAAAATGACACTCCGACATTTTTATGTGCTGTAAACAATATTACTAGCATTATGAACACTTACAACTTTAATGATTACCAAGCATCCATCATGAAGCAAGAAATGCGTGTACCAATGTAAATAAGATTAGTTATAGAAAATTTTAATTCCTTGATTTCCCCGATGACAAACAAGAATATTTCCTTGTGAATTGACGGCCACGCCTTCTAATCCTTTGAATTCTCCGTCTTGACTTCCCCAACCACCGAAAATTCTAATATGACGTCCTATATCGGGCTGAAACTGGTTTGGCTTTAAATTTTTTGGCTGAAATATTCATGTGATGGCTGAATTAGTTTTGGCTGGAATTTTACTTCAGTTGAAAAATTTCAGTAACAATTTTTGTTGGCTGAAAAAATCTATGGTCGATTCATTCAGATAGGTCCCCATAATTGCTATATGATGATATTGAGCTTTATCATCGTTTCCTTGTAAATGGAGAGCTCGTTTCAGCATTTATTCTAACTCCCTCGCCCTCGCTCCAACTTCAGAGAGACATACTTACAAGCGAGAGATATTATCCCCGTACTCAGACACTCGGGTATAAAACCTGAGCACACTACTACAAAATCGTGAATAAACATACCTTTTTTGTGCTTTTTCCTCCTCTCCTACTTCCCATAAGATTCCATTAGGAACATATGCATTGCCTGCAACTAAACACTTGTGCTTTATTCCTCTCTTCTCCTACATCCTCACATCATACACAAAAGCATTGCGTATATGGCACGGGAATCCAAGCTACATACCCAGACCATCACAAGTGTCGGGCCGAAGTAACCGACGAGTGCTGCGTAACCTACAAAAAGCTGCAAACACTTGATAACATCCTACTAATTTTTCATACCTCTCATTACACGTTTTAATAATTAAAAATATTAAAAAATTATAAAAAAGTTTAAACATTAAAAAAATTACAAAATTTACCAAAAAATTGCAAAAATTACAGAATTTACCAAACAATTACAAAAAAATTACAAAAATTACAAAAAAATTACAAACAATTACAAAAAAATTACAAAAAATTACAAAAAAATTACAAAAAAATTACAAAAAAATTACAAAAAATTACAACAAAATTACAACAAAATTACAAAAAAATTACAAAAAAATTACAAAAATTAATAAAAATTACAAAAAGTTAAAAAAAAAATTACAAAATTTACAAAAACAATTACAAAACTCACAAAAAAATTACAAAATTCAAAAAAAAATTACAAAATTAACAAATAAATTACAAAATTAACAAATAAATTACAAAATTAACAAAAAAAATTACAGAATTCACAAAAAAATTCAAAAACAAGTTACAAACTTTACAATAAAATTAAAAAATTCACAAAAGAATTAAAAAATTCACAATAACAATTACAAAACTCACAAACATATTACAAAATTAAAAAAAAATTACAAAATTAACAAAATAAATTACAAAATTAACAAAAAAAATTGCAGAATTCACAAAAAAATTACAGAATTCACAAAAAACTTACAGAATTCACAAAAAAATTACAGAATTCACAAAAAAATTACAAAATTCACAAAAAAATTACAAAATTCAAAAACAAGTTACAAACTTCACAATAAAAAAAATTCACAAAAGAATAAAAAAATTCACAAAAGAATAAAAAAATTCACAAAAGAATAAAAAAATTCACAAAAGAATAAAAAAATTCACAAAAAAATTAAAAAATTCACAAAAAAATAAAAAAAGTTACAAACAAATTAAAAGATCCAC
This sequence comes from Lipothrix lubbocki, assembly GCA_034696945.1. Classification (NCBI taxonomy): domain Eukaryota; kingdom Metazoa; phylum Arthropoda; class Collembola; order Symphypleona; family Sminthuridae; genus Lipothrix; species Lipothrix lubbocki. The sequence goes on from JAQGAK010003864.1 coordinate 12,680, forward strand.
AAAAAAATTAAAAAATTCATAAAAAAATTAAAAAATACACAAACAAATTAAAAAATTCACAAACAAATTAAAAAATTCAGAAAAAAATTAAAAAATTCACAAGCAAATTAAAAAATTCAGAAAAAAATTAAAAAATTCACAAGCAAATTAAAAACTTCATAAAAAAATAAAAAAATTCACAAACAAATTAAAAAATTCACAGAAAATCCTAAATTTAAAATTTTTGTATTTATAATCTTTGTAAAATGAGCAGCGCAGGGAGAAGGTCAAATTACCAAAAAAGAAAAAACACTTTTATTTTAGCATTTCTTCGCGTTACAAAAGATGTTCATCCGGGGTGGAGCTGCTCTTTCTCACAAAATAACGGAGCTTAATAATTAAAAATAATGTTTTTCTATTTCATTCTTTGCCTATTGTGAAGCTTACCTTATTTTGTTACACATAAAATACATTTTGTAGGAAAATGGAAATTATAATTCATGGTGGGAAAGCCAATAGCCAATCCACTATTATGATTTTCCGCAATCAAATGCTTCATATTTCGCTGTATTACGCAGTTTGTAAATTAAAAATCTCCTAAATGCTACTAATTACAATTTTAGAATAATAGTGAAAGCTATGTATTTAAAATATATTAATAATTTCTCAATATTATTTAGTATTTATTAAGCTATTATTATTATTTTATTATTGTTTATCATTTTTAATTTATTATTATTTACTTATTATTTTTTATTCAAATTTTTATTAATATTAATTAATTAATCCCCTGCAAATGTGCGTCCCCAGAGTTAGAAGCAGAGAAGTAGGAAAACTTCTTTCATAACAAAAAGTGGCTTGGAAAAACCAAATGAAGCGTCAACGGGACGAAGTTTCGGAAAGACTCGGGAATGTGTTGGAGTGTGATTGTTTTGCGTTGATGATGATTCTGTTGTTGATTTTAATTCTCAGGCGGAAAATGTAGGCAGAGTTGATATGGAGTTGAAAATTTGGAAACTTCAAGGAACAGGAGGTCTATATGTAGGGTTGGGAATTTTTCGCAGTTTTTGATCATAAAATTTCGCAAAAATGTATTT
>JAQGAK010003865.1:0-13750 GCA_034696945.1 Lipothrix lubbocki
GACATATTGTCCCAGGTCAGAAACGTTGTTCCAGGAATTCAGCTGAATAACGTCGACACGATAATAATGCCTGAGGATATGTTCAACGACGGAGATATATTGGATACAACACAAGAAAACAGTATAAACGAATCATTGGTCGTAGACTATTTGCGTGGTGTAGCGTACAATATTGAATACAACGTTTAGTTAATAAGGAATTATATTAGAAAAAGCTAGGTGCATTAGTGCAAAGCTACACAACTTAACATATTTACCTGTTTACTTCCACAAAATACCACAGAACTAGTTACAATAATTTATTTAAATTCACGGATCTATTGCCTATCTAAATGAGACTTTAAATTTCATGTTCTAAATATAATTTCGTATTGACTTAGCAAAACCATTGTAATTTTACAAATAATATGCATATGACATGCATATTAAATAAAACTGTTAAAATCATATTATATTTAAATCTATACTTGGTTACTGACTTTTAGCCTTATTTATATCAATTTAATAGAATGATAAATTTTAATGAAATATGGAAAATTAAAAACTTGTACTTTCATATTGCTTGACTAATTATGTATAATATTTTGCATGAATATTTAAAACACCTGGTGAATTTTGGAAAACAACATGACCACCATAATATGTCATGATTAATGAGTTGAGACTTTTCTTGGAAATATACTGGTCGGTTCAGATTGTAAAAACACCCCTTTATGTGCTGAAATGGTAGAAATTGGTATTTCGCTATTGTACATAATAATTTACCACATCGTACATCCTCTATATTATAATACAATTTTATTATTGTATTTCATTCCGGGCTGTCATTAACCTATGTCCTTGAAGTGAGAAATCGAGAAAGATATAGAAACTTAAATTAAATAATTAATACTTAAATAAATAAAATTAATTTCATGCCTTATGTCAGTTGTAATTCTGAAAAAATAAATAATGGTGAGAAAGGTAAACACAAAGGTGTTTTTTCGAAGGTCATTATTAAAAGGTCTTTTAGCTAAGAGAATTTTGAAAAGGTCTTTTGGCAAAGTTAATTTTGACGAAGGTCATTTTGAAAAGGTATATTGTCGAAGTTATTTTGTCAAAGGTCAAATGACGTCGGGGTAATTGATAAGGTCTTTTGTCGTAAAAGTTCTTTTGTCGTCAAGGTATTTGGCAAAAGTTATTATTGACAAGGTATTTTTGTAGTTCTTCTGCTAGAAGTTCTTCCCTCGTGCTACGCATTATTGTCTGTCAAAATGGTGTATGAAATGGAAATCCCATTTTTGGAAATCGGATGAATTTTTTTATCATGTTTACTGAAAGAATTAATGGGATAATTGAGGAAACCAATGAGAAATCAGAGTTTACACCCTGGATTTATCTTAAAGCTTGAAATTTTGAGATTTTTCACAACTATTTTTGCGATTAGACTTTTAACCGTTTCATAAATACTGCACAGTTTACAAATACACAAACAAAAATAACAGAATTTGGGAAAGTTCTTTCTTTATACATGCCCTATAGCTCAGAATAGATTTCGTAATATGTAATTTCATGACTTTTATGATATGATGTAGAATCAACTATCCAAGCTTAATTTTTATTAATATTCGGACGTTATTGCAAATGAAGTGGATTAAAGTGAGATGAAAAGTACGTAAATGAGGCTATAATAAGCGAATAATTATAATTATTATAATGTGTACTGTGTACAATTCATAAGTATAATACAATTATACGACGATGTAGAATTCTTTAAATCGAAACTATTTTCTTGTATTTGACTATTTGGTGCGATTTTTTACCCGCATCGGAGTCACAAATAAACGTTAAGAATTTATTGTGAACTGGATATTTAAAAACGGTGTGTCCATATAGATCTTTGAGGGTTCGTCAATTAGGAAATCAATTATTGTTCCGTTTGAATGTTGTTTTAGCACAGGGCCCCACCTAAGCCACACCTTGGCCATTGGGTTTGGGTGTACCGCTGTGACAAAACCCTCTATATGGACAGTGGCCACAGCAAAAATCGGATTTCGGTGAACAAAACTCCCCGGGCGAAAGGCATTCATTGCTCTAAAAATCAAGTCAACCAAATTAACTTTCTTGTTGTTTCTGTAAAATTCTCGGTTGTCCTTATACTACATTTAGCCAAATACCAGTGGGCCAAGAGAGTCCGGAGGATGCTTCCGACGCCCCACAACGATGTCAGCAGACAGGACAACACCAACCACCAACAGAGTAAATACTACACTGCAAAATAGAAAAATAAAATGTTACACCGTGAAAAGAAAAGGAAAAGAAGTATTGTAATTGTAATAGTAACCCTTTCGTGGCAACTACTATGAGTTAAATAATAATTATTCAGACCAACTTACTTGATATTCATTTTCCTCTCTTTTATAAAGAAAATTCGAAAGATCAGAATTGAAAATTGAAATGCTACCTCCAGCGTAGACGAAGTGTTGAATTATTATAGATTTAGGTTAGTGTCGTTTCTGCACATTTGAATTTGTGGAGAACAATTTTAATTTCAGTTTCAAACTATTTGCCAAACGGCTTGGATTTTCATATCTAACTCTATTACTTGTTTTAGCACTTGGGCTAAATCGAATAATACTAAGGAAAACTTGTAAGGACAACTACACATTCCGACATTACTAGCACGTTTTCCCCAAAACGGATGGTTGCACAAATATAATTGATTATACGCAATTAGATTCATGGCATTTAGTATTTACAATTACATTCGGTTCATAATTCCTTCCCAAGTACTTACGTGACCAACCTTCGTTGGTAATTTACGCTGTAACTGTTGTTGCAAGTAATGGAATGATTCAAATAATAATAATACTGCTAATACCATCAGAATTATTCAAGCAATGATTTGGTTTTCATGTTTGACAGCAGCTATAAATTCCATTAACCAGTGACATTCTCGGACATCTCGAACGTTCATCTCGACCTTCGACACACCCCATTAAATATACATAGAAATACACTAAAAATATTGTTTGAGCCCAAATGAGTTCATTTTGAAGAACCGACGCTGCTTCTCCTATATTTAAACAATTGATTGGAAACACTCGGTAGTGACGCCAATGGCAATGGCAATAGCATCCCGATATTTTAGGCTATCCAAGACAAGAGATTCGCAAAGAGATTCACTATTTCCTGCGGGGAAATTACAGGCAATCCCAACCGGCCCCCGCCCCCCCCCCCCCTGTGTTTCCTTATTTTAAGTTTAGTTTTAAGTTTCACAAATATAATTTATATTAATACAATAATTTTATGGTTAGCGTCACAGCGATGCTGGAAACATTATGTTTTCATGTCATTCCAAGCAAAAATGAGCTTATAGGACAGATCTACATCAGGTTAATATACATACAATACAACTTAAGTCTCTTTATTTCAATGAAGTTTCAGACATAACATAGTGACTTAACAAATAAAAGATGCCGAAAGGGACAAAGTCTATATAATCAGCTACAGTACAGAACATAAGGAAATACTGACATTGCACGATTTGAACTAATGTTAACCGAAGATGACTACGTGTTTCTCTATTGATCGTTGGTTCCTTAAAATAATTATTTTTGGTTTAAAACAAAACTGAACAGTCAAAATAGTTAAAACTTCACAGCAAGAACATAAAATCTAATAATAACTGAACAATAGCTTTGAGGATTGTCTACATAAGTTACTAAAAATACACATGGCTTTTATGCATATAAGTATGCTACATACATTTTCGTACTATTACGTACAGTATAACTTTTTTGAGGCAGTTGCAGTTTGACCAGGATAAGTTGAATTATTAGCATATATATGTTCAATGGGCTAATAAATTCTTTGTATATTTTAATATATGGCAAATTGTAAAACTAGCAGCAGCGTTATATTATAATAACCATCTTAGAATTCAATCTTGAGTTCCATAACTGTTTCACATATACAATATCAGGCACAAGGAGTTCGATAATCACTGCTTCCAGCACTGTCATCCAGACATTCCTCGATATTCGCTGGACCGAAGTATTCACCCTGAAAATCGTGCAAAAAATATAATTAATATACATACAAGTACAGTTAGCAGCAAATTGAATTATGCATGAATAAACTATTTGTTAATTACAACACTTTGAACTACAATCTGAACTTTTAAATAACATTAAAAAATATTTGCTATACATTACCTGAATATCCGACATGTCTTCGATATCATCCAAATTCAAATCAACCTCTCGTAGTTGTTTCTTTCCTGGTCGTAGAGGAAGGTTTAGGATACTGTGCTTACTGCCATGAGGAACAGAGCGTGTTCCAACATTCAATGTAGTAGGCCTGACTGGGAGCTGCTCTGGGATAGAAGATTGTTCTCGTTCTTCAGGTGATCCATCAGGGGTATCCGGTTTCAAATATTTTTCTCGCGCTGACTGAAGAAATGTGTAAACTCCGTAGGAGCTAAGTGTGACCATAAAAACCATTCCACCTGTTGTGACTATTGAGGGGAACAATTATTAGAAGCGTTACATTCGTGTCTTTGTACGCTATTTATGTAAATTAACTGATAATTGACACAAGTCCAAAATCTTACTTCCAGTCTGAAGAACAGACAGGACAGATCCAGCCTCCGCTCCATGAAAAGGTACAAGAATTCGAAAAGGGGCGGATGGAATTACTCTAGGAGCAGGATTAATATCATTATTGCCAGACCGAACGAAACCCCAGAATAAAGTTAGGATCTGCAACATACACAAAATTTAAATATTATGATTTTACTACAACAACAGTAACAGTCAACAGTGGTCTATGAGAAAAATACACAAATCAAGAAAGCACGTTTTACAGGTTACAGTAATCAAAGTTATTGATATATAATGTAATTTCTAACCTCCGGGTCAAATCCAAATGAAAATAATTCAGGTGAGAATTTGTCCAAAAAAGACCATCGACTAGAACTCGGCGGATCCATTATCATCTACTAAATTGTGACCAAAACGTTTTTCCAGGCTGGGCCTGGATCCACTGTTTTACAAATTCATGAGGAGAAGGAGAGCTGCAAGTGCAGATTCCGCATTCCACCTGAGATTTTATCTGCGACTCTAAACAAGACAATAATCGTTTCAAGTTAAATGTAATACATTAAAATACACAACACATCTATTTAATTTCCCGAGCACAGACACAATAGTAATTATGTATAACATGTCGTTGTCGTATATGTATGCACATTACATACATGTTTCAAATATTTACTATCATAATTTGCATTCTCTTATCTAATCTAATCTGCGAACTGCGAGGTCCCCAGAGACTGATTTAATACTTTATTATGTTCAATGTTTACATGTCGCAAATAAATGTTACACACCTTTCTTAAAGTCCTTTCTGTCAGTTCTGACCTCTGCCCAGCTTTCGGTCGGTCAACACAATTAACATTTAACACATAGGTAAGGGGTGAACATATACCAAATCGTTGTTAAGGGCTCTTCAAAACTTGAAGTGACTAACAAAATGAGCATTCCAGCCAAAATCCCAATCCTCTGAAGCTAGGCATAAAGTACATTTAAGTAAATCAGTACCAAGGTGAGAGTGAGAGATCTGATGAGATAAGATGAAGATGAGACGACAGAGATGATGAGATGAAATAAATAATTCTTCTTCCCGAATCTCAAGTTCACCACACTAAAAATATACATAAGACATGAGTTTTGAAAGTTCCCAGAATGTAGTCAAGGGAAGTTTTTCCACTGGACTTGGGGTTTTAAACAATATGAATGGACGTAAGCAGAGTTGGGCAACTTTCAAGCCAAGGCAAGGGTAGATTTTGCTAATTGCAAGTTACTCTCATCAAATGTACAAAATAATTAAATAAATTTCAATAAAATTATTGTATGGAGTAATTTAGATGATCATTAAATTATTTTGAATTAATTGGTTGTTAATGGTAAAAGTTTTTGTCACATTTTTATAATTCATCTGTTTGCTTTTTGCATCATTCTGGCTACCTTAAAATTTCTCTTATAACTTTGATATCAAAAAAATTCTTGCTAGATGTTATTAAATTTGTGTTATTTATTAGGGTATTTTGCATAAACTTTCAATATTGAAGGGAATAGAGTGAGTAGACTAGGCTTGTAATTTGTAATTCGCTTACCCACAATTTAATATCAGTTGAGGTATTCATATTCATCCAGCCCCAGCCACACTGCCACACATGGCACACATAAAACTTTTATTATTAATATTGAGGGCAGTAACGTAAAAATAAAGTAATATACATATATTCACAATTCACACCACCAATTTTGTTTTCCGCAATAATGGCAAGCTCGGGAAAGATCAGAAGTTCTTTTACGCATAAACTACCCAAGCCAAAAACTCCATCATTAGCTGCAATTCCTAGTGATGATGATGACGATGAACACGAGGACCGCATTAAATCCGGATGGAATGTTAGTTATTTGAAGTAATTCATTAATTTGGTGTTAATTAGCGTTTTTGCTGTCTACTGGCACATTTCATGATATAATAATTATAATTATAATGAATTATAATGAATAATATAATTATAATGAATTATAATGAATAATATAATTATAATGAATTAATTGTTTGCATGTTTTTGTTAGTCTCACATAAAGTTTTTCATTTCTACCATGTGTAGCTGTATGAAAAAATCTTCTCGTACCTCGATCCGCAAAGTTTACTGTGGAGCCGGACGGTGTGCAGTAGGTGGAATGACATCATCTGCAACAGCAGTTTTTTATGGCAACATATATGTGTGAAAATCCAGAAGAAAGCCAGATGGCCCAATTTCACTACTCCATTTTCAAACTGCTTGCCCAATTTTCATTTCGAAAATTGTGACCTCCGCCAGGAATTTTTCCGGGATTTTTTTATAGCTCGAGGGAGTGTTCTTAAATATCTGAAACTGACGGACTGTATCATTACTTTACCAAACCTTCAGACTTTATTAGTTGCTTGTGAAAAACTAGAACACCTGGAGATCATTGGAGTTTCAAGCGCCTTATCATTTTCAGAGGCAATATTTCCGAAACCGTTTCAATTTCGTAGGCTAACTCAACTAAAAACTTTGATACTGGCCTCAGTCCTTTCACCTACGCAAATCCTCAGTGAACCTTACTTACGCTCTGGATTTTTACAAGACCTGATTGAATATTCATCAAATTTGGAAACAGTACATTTAATGAATTGGTCCGGCCGAACTATAAATAATTTTATGAACATAGTTAATCAACGTTGTCATTACAAGCAATTTGCGGAATTCCATGCAACGGAGATCCGATCACCGATCCGTTCCGTTGATCTCATACCTCTTTGCGTTAGGACGGCTCACATACACTTGCGTAAGCTCACCCTCTGTCCTGCCAAGCCTTACCAGCAACATGATTTCGGTGTAATGATTATCCGCGGGATTTTGCGAAATCACCGACTCACGCTGGAGGAATTGAATTTAAGCAACTGTCCGATAAATTCCACAATATTCCGACTGCCGCTACCACGACTTTGGTGCTTTATTGCCCTCAATACCAACATCTCCACCGCTTCCTCCTTTAAGAGTCTAGCGCCTAATTTGTCGACAACCATTTTCTATTCCGGTAAAGACACGCCGAGGGAGAACATGGGCAAGCTCCTTGGGACTTTCAGACTCCCTACTTTATTTGACTTCGAGCGGCATGTGGCAACAAGAATCGTAACTACTATTCAACCCAATAATATTTCAAATCGGAAATCAGTCCTCAAGGAATTTGATGCCTGCTCCATGTTCGACTTTGTTAACCTCATTTTATTTTCAATGGCGTTTTTAGGAATCTTTGTTTACGGGTTGAGCGTCCTCTTTCATAACTACTCCCCGCTTATTCTCTTGATTTGCGTCGTCGGAATCTTGGTTTGGGAAATTTACGATTATTTATGCGGCTATAACTATTATACTTGCAATGAGGCCTAATATCTAAACGAGAAATAATTAATAAAAGTACGAATACGAATTATTCATTAATTATCACAGTCAAATAATCTCCATTTCTATTATTTTTAAAGCAGATTTTTAATAGTTACATATTAAATAATATTTCCATCAAGCATTTAACTATTTAATACATCAATTATTATTTAATTTATTCATTACTTTTCTTTTGATTAATTATAATTATCTAATATTTATTACTTATTATTTATCCACTTAAATTAATTGGTTAGTACTGTTGTTTTGTTATTGTACTTATTATTTTATTATTTATTGACACAAGTCAAGCTTTGCATGCCCATCTCTTGCACCAAGTCATCCTATTTCTATGTCATTTCACCCCAAAAAACTTTAAAAAAAGAGCGGTTCACTGATGGTTGAAAAGGCGCGAAATGATCAGTGAAGAGGCAAAAAACACAGACGGAAATACGCTTTGCAAAGCATTACAAAACAACATTTCCGTTGGCAATTACAATAGACGACATCCCTTCCTCAATCATTTCCCTTGATCTTCAATCACAAAAAGCAATCCCGTCCAGATTCCAAAACCACTTTTTAAGTATTGTACTTTATTTATAGATACTTCCGAATTTAATTATTATAAACTGCCATATCAATTTACAATTCGTCCCATGAATTTTGGATTTATTGGAATTATTTCCAATTTATTGTATAAATTGGACATAGAATGCTTTGCTGCTGTGTGATGTGAGGTTGGGGCCTCACTTTTGTTAACGTTGTGTTAATAGAATTCGTTGGGGATTTGCGTTAATAAATTGATTACTTCATTTTATTGCTCATTTATGTAAGCTGATAGAACTTATATGTTAGAATACAAAATCTGGAGTACATTTCAAATTTTAAACTATAAACGAAGCAGACAGCAAATTCAGCAGGGCTTTGGTTTGGAGTGACTCAAATGTTCGACTAACAAAAGTAAAATGTCAAAACGAAATCACAAGAAATTTCGGGATCGGGACCAAGAAAACGACAGGGAAGATCCGGTCAGAGATACTTCCCCGTCATCAATACCGCCGTTAGAATGGGATCCATCTGCAGATGTTGGAGCTCAAGTCCAAGTCCCGACAAACACTCCGATTCACCAACCTAAACATGGTGCTAATCGAAATATTCATTCGGAAGACTTGTCCGCTCTTGATCAGATTGTGATGGCTTTAAATTCCGGGTATGACCTCAAACCATACGTGACCGAGTCCAGGACGAAGAGGTTTGGCGTCACGGAATCCCGTCAATCAAATAGCAACTCCGACGGGTCGAATTCCAGCTATCGGACGGTACTTTAGAAATATATGAGAACATTAATTTGGCAGATCATTAAATTTATTATTGATTGTACAGTACAGAAATTAATATCTTTTCGTGTTTAAATTTTTTTAGGCAACAGAGACGGACCAGGACGTGGTGGATCCAACTTCTGCGGAAGTAACTAGCTTAAGCTCCAGTTGGCACACATCTGGACTCACTCGGTCAGAACTTCAGTACAAGAGTAAAAAAGGTGGGTTTAAGAAAGAGGAAACGACATTTAATTTGTTTAATTTATTATAGTGCATTGCAATTGTTTTTAAATTTAAATTTGTCAAATGTTACAAAATGTAAATTAATTCATGTCAGATGCGTCAACCAGCCGCGAATCCTCATCATCCTTACTGTGGATAGAAGTGCACCCCCATGAACAAAGTGATTCTCTTGATGGAACAAGTTCTGGGAAACTTACGCGCGGAGACAAATCGACGTCAGTGGATCAAGGTCAATCGGAGAAAAAATCCATTGCAGTTCAGGCGAGCAAAGCGGGGAAGAGCAACGCAACGAACACTAAACCGTACAAAAAGGGAAAGACACAGTCGACACAAGCTGTCCCGGAAAGCAATAAAGGCAATAATAATACTAATAGTGCAAATGGAAAGGTCCCTACAAATGAAAGTACAAAGGTTCGGTCAACAAGAATGTGTACAAACAGTCATTACGGACATGAGCACAGATTGGGTTGCTGTACTATAAGTATACCTTCGTCGTCATCAGCAGTCCCACACTGTCCGCAGTATTACATTCCAATGCCATGTCATTGCCATACAATGTCAGTCCAGGGCTCCGGTTCCGGAAGGTCTCTGGGGAGTCATCCAAGATTTCAGGAACTCTCCAGTGAACATAGTCAAAATAGCAGCAAAAGCAATGGGAGCAGTGCTTCACCCACCTGTGCGACACTAGAAAAGCTTATCAACGAAGATGTGGCTTCTTTGCAAAAGTATGGTTATGAAGCGCTTGAGCTGCATCGAAATAGTGTAATTCGTAAAATGCGCAAAGACTTCCAGCATCTGGAGAAACTTAACAAGTATGTATTTTTAGATCCTTGGTATAATAAGGTGTTGAAATAAAAGTAATCAGTTTGAAGTGGTTAAAATATTAATTTCTATCTTCTCGTATAAAAAAGTTATATTTTTCCCAAATCCGTAATATTAATCTATTAAACTTCATCTAGAATGCTGATGGACAAGCGTCAAAAGTCAAATGTCCCAATATCATCTTTAGAACCGTCATCCTCCAGTGAAAGTAAAACCTCAGAGAGTCGGGACCGAGAAAGAATGCCACCTCCACCTCCCAAAAGCTCATCCAGCAGTAGTAGCGTAACTAGTAAAACTGACAATGTTCACGTCAAGGCACGTCATCATCGACAGCCTGCTCCAACGACAATGCCTACCAGTGACAATACGAAGGAACGGACCCAAAAAAGTCAGGAAACTGTAGAGAAAAAACCACCGGTCTGCTATTTTGTCCCTTACCAACCCTGCCCGAATTACATGGCCCAACCCCCCACCGCTCCGATGTCTCATCAAAGAAGGGAGAATGAAGACATTGGACAACCTCCCGGGCCCAGTCAGCCCTGGTACGGCGAGGGCTGGAAGGAGAATCAACGTCCCGGAACTGTTCCTGCCTTTATAGAATACCATAATGGACAAACGGATTCTGATAATTACGTTTTATTTGAGAATGATACAGTTCAGATTAGTTTGCAAGTGAGTGCTATTATAACTTATATTTTTATTTCCATCATTTTAATGATCAGATTATTAGCTTCCTAATTCTGATTTAATTCTCTATTATTTGTATCATCGAATGATCTTTTATATTTCAATTTAACCAGCAAGCGTTCGAGCAACACTGCCCCAGCATTTTGGCCAGTGTCCAAGCAAGGGAGCAAATTGTGAATAATTTGAAGGTGGTGAGAGAAACTCGGGCTGAAGTCAAGCGAGATTATTTCCGTCATCGACAAAATTGCTTAAGTCCCAATGACAGCCTGAATCAAGCCCTTCCTGCAAACGGTAAATTAATTATTATAGCTGTAATACCATGTTATATAGTTCTTGTAATATCTGATGTGACTAATTCAAGTAATTGTTTCCAGCATGGTCAAATCAAACTCCTTACTGGTATAACTGCTGAAAATGCCTTGCCTTCCTTAAATCCCACGTATTTGTTCTGTGGTGTATTCCTGAAAATTTCCGTTCATGGCGATAATAATAATTATTATACAATTCTGGTCTCTAAAAACCCTGCTTGAAATTTTAGATTTTTGTCAGAATTACTAGCAATCGAAAATCATCCTTTATTTGCAAGTTTGTCTAAATCTTATGCAATAAAAAAATTAAGATTAAATTATTACGTGCTCGTACTTATTGAACCTACGATTTGCTTATAAACATCTATGAACAATGAAAATATCCCCCAGAAAAGTAACTTGAAATCTCAAATTTTGAGTAATCCTAAACATTTACGGAGTGAAGATATCATTGTCTAATTGTTTATTACTATAACTTGCTCATCGTATTTTAAGTAACTGAAATAATTATTAATTTTTTATTAATGTTTAGGTCCAAGGCTAATGTCCACAAAGAAGATGAGGGAATTGACTGAAAAGAAAATTAAAAAGCTGCCGGAGATCCGAGAGAAGGAAATTTTACGAAAGATAGAAGAGGATAAAAAAACTAATAGGATTCTGTCCCAAGTCTTCTCTCGGGTAAACTTAGATACATTTTTTAACAAATCTGTAATGCAGTTCAGTATTCCTAAATTAATAGTAAAATTAATTTAAGTAGTAAAACTAATAATAAAACTAATTTAAAAATAAATTAGTATTAATTTAATTTAAGTTTCATTATATTCCGTTTGATTTTCGATACTATATAATATATGCAATTTGTTAAATGTCCCTTGCAGAAACTTCGTCAACATGTTCTTAAAGGGGATATGAATATTGTGCATTCAAGAACGCTTATTCGACACTGAAAACTGAAATCTTCCTTTTCAAGACTATATACCGGAATTTCTCGCTAAAATGAATTCCTGGTAATAATAATCGACAATGAGGGCAGCAGTGTTTGTGCCTCTTACTAAAATTATGGTAAACTCTCCGACTGATTAATTCTAATATTATTGTCCCGCCGATGATGATGTTAAGATTGTTATGAAAACTACTTTTATAAAAACTGTTGTCGTTAAGCTAATATTAATATATGACAATATTATTAAACGGTTGAGTGCGCTGCACAAACTAGTACACACAACATAACTGAACAACTATTAGTGTAACCTTCATTTTAAATGTCTCAATACTGTGAAGATGCTACCTAAAAAAATGCTAATACTTTAAACCTTCTTGTATATGTACCTTCATTCCAAGATCGCTATACTTTGAATAGTATAAATATTATAGATACTACATGTGCCTTAATTAATATTCTTGATTCCTAGTTATTATTTTCCAACTTGGGTATGAACTAAATTAAGTTAAAATATCTAATAATGCGTATTTGCTTATTTATTTAGTACTATTAATAATAATAATTTAAAATTAACAGAAAAATTATGCCAATATATATCTACATTTCCTCACTCACTCATCATCAGTTGTACTCGCCTTGATAATAATTATTACTGATTATACTCTATTTACGAACTCTTGATGGTTAATGTTTAAATTTGTTAAAAACTGTCGCATTGTTTAATAGATTAAATTGTTCACAAATAGACTATTTTTGACTCCCCAAGAAGAGAAATATTCTCGCTTTCCTTCATTCCTTTTGATGCTTCAAGAAGCCTCAAGCTTCAAACGAAGAGTAATAGCAATAGCAGAGTAAATGGCAGATATCCATACATAATAAATACTAAAAATAAATTCTGTATGTAAGTACTATGTATAGATAGTTATTTTGTTATCAGTGACATTATGCAATACTTCATAAACAGCTGTCGGATCGTTACTTATTGTAATTTGGAAACATACTTGAAAATTGAAATAAAAAATCGCAATTAATTAAAATCGAAATTAAAAATGGCAAATTATAGTTGAGCTGTGAAGCTAATTGACGCGTTATTGGTTGCAAAATGTACAATATAGGAACTGCCTCTAGTCTTTATTATGAGCCAATGCATTAACTAATAACAATCTACATAATTAATAAACATAATGTATATAGAGACTTTCACTTCCTCATCTTATTATTGTTGTCAATAAAATTTACCTGACTTCTGACCTTCATCTCATAGGAGATTTTAAAGAAACTTTCAATTCAACTCTCACAAGCAGAGCATCAGAGAGGTTTGTATTATTTACCATAGCAAGATACTTCTGCAATCTCGTAGATGAGTCGTTTGCTTTACAGTATCGTTCAATGAGGTCCTGTGGCGCAACGGATAACGCGTCTGACTACGGATCAGAAGATTCCAGGTTCGAATCCTGGCAGG
>JAQGAK010003866.1:0-13750 GCA_034696945.1 Lipothrix lubbocki
TACAAATCACCAAATTTGTCTCTTATAGAGAAATATAGTATGCATATAACTAAGGCTGTCAAGTTTTCGCATTTTCCATGAAATATTTTTCGCATTTTACCTTTTCAATTTTCGCACTTTTCGCGTTCTTTCGAAATTATTTTTCGCACTTTTCGCATTTCTTCGAAATTATTTTTCGCGTTTAAAACAACAGATTTTTTGCTCTTTATGCTGTTTAATACGGGTTTTCACCTATTTCTCTGTTTAGTAATGTTATTACGCTAAAATCACAATTTACCTCTTCTGCGTTCAACTAGATTTATATATTCAAACTCGAAATAATTTTATTCACCATTACATTTACTCATTTTCATTCATTTTACAAAACTGATGTTTAGGTGTTCCTTAACCATTGTTTCGAATGCGAAATAGCGGCTCTTTAAGGCAATTTTATTTAAAATTCATTGAGTGAATGTTATCTGCTGTCATAGTAAAAAGATTTTATTGGATCCTATCAAAGGCTTTTAAAACATGCTACTCGAGCGCCTGTAGGACACCTTACTTCAATAAGAATAATTCCTTCGGATCAAAAATTACCCTTAATCTTATTTGTCCCGGCGTTTTTAATTTCCCTTTTTCAATTTTTGAGACATTCAATTTAAAATGTGTCTTAGTAACAGGTTTACAAGTGTAAACGATCAATATGATACTTGTTCGCCTTAATAGCTACCCAGAAACGCCTAAAGTTGTCATTACGAGCAAATAGTTTTGAGAAATTTAAACGAATTTACAACTTGTAAATTCGAATTCATATCTTAATTTCCTATGTATAAGTATGAGAAAAAATAAATGCGCTTCACTCATTTGTTTTTTAAGCGCAGCTGCCTTGTCAAATTACGTATGGCTTCCTACAATTTTAATTTTAAAACTAAAACTGTCGAATTTTAAGAAATCGAACTTTTAGTAAAACAAAGTATATAATAAAATTTTAAACTATTTTTATATAATTTACATTTTAGCGCCGACAAGTGCAAAAGTTAAAAAATTTTAAACCATTTAAATTAAAAACGATTTTATGCAATCCAGTTGGTAAACAAACACTCATTCCGTTAGTGTGCCATGTATACAAATTTAATTTCAATCATAGAAATTTAATGTTTAAGACGCCAAAATATGATGATATGTTTAAATGTGTATGAAAAAAGGTTGAACCCAAAACTCCAAAGCTAGAACTAAAATAAATAACGACCATGAAGGTAATAGTAGGGCGTTTCAAAATTATCTGCAACGAAAAGGTCTGCGAGGTATAAGTTTTTTGAAAAAAAGTAAAAAGTCATCAAAATTTTGAATTTTTCCTCAGAAACAGATTCAAAATATTGAAAATGGTTAATGCAAAATCTCTTCTTGGAATCTAAGTAGCTTTTGATTTACGTTTTGATTAACGTCAACTTGTTTTCATCGTACAAAATTACGGATTTTATACATCAATTTTTAATGGTAGATTGATTGAAAAGGTAGAAGCAGCCATATGTAAACAAATTTCGTAAAACATGTTTCTCAACAATGTATGTCTGGCAGAACATTTTTTTCAATTTGTACTTAAAATTCCATTTTTTCACTAAAATCTCATTTTTTTGCATTCTAATTAACAAATCGCATTTTTCGCATTTTAATCGAAAAATCGCATTTTTTCGCATTTTTCGCAAATTTTTTTCTCGTTTTTGGGATGTACACACCGCCAACATAACATTTTATATAGCTGTCAATAGTGTAGTGATTACTTTTTTGGGATTCGCATTTTTTGCGTTTTGACAGGCTTACATATAACTATAGATGTATGATATGTGGACCCAAAGGATCTCTTACAGAGAGAGTTCTTCTATGTGAAGATCTCTTATACCGAAAGTCCGGTGTATTAACAAGTGAGATGTCGATATGGCTTACATTGCGCATGTACAATTTGTTTTCTGTTTTCTAAGTTGGAAGGGAATAAAATAATTATTGCCAACATACATTAGTGTTTTTTGCACGCGGTGGAAGCATGAAAACAAAACTTTTATGATGAAAAGTATATGGCTACGTTAAATACACGGCGAACATACGAATCAACAGCACCAAGCCATAGTTGGGCGCCATGGCAACACAAAATAATAATGCAACATTTCTGTTTTGAAGGGTTCCGTTCCTTGTCCTAATCCAACCAAGCGTCTTCTAAAATTAGAAAACTACGGTCCTTCATTTAGCACCAGATTTATAAGGTTTCTCATTTATGTATGCACTATTTAATTTAATTTTATTAATCATTACAAAAAATTATTACAAACGTAATAATCCGCGCATATTTTGACCATTATGAAGAAACTCACAGGGGTAATAAAGGTTGCTCTTACACATGCAATCGGTTTCATTAAATAACCCCTTTACCATCCAGAGTTATGATGGTGACAATGTGGGAGCTATGCCTATGCTGGGTTATTTCCTTTCTTGTTGCCCATAAAACTAATCAATATCCATAATTTCCTAGTGGTTGTCTGGATGTCTGAGGTTCTAACGGCTAAATTGCTAATAAGCTAATTAGCGGAACTAACATTTGGGTCGTTACAAATACTTTCGACCACGACTTTGGTCGATCATCGAATTTCGTGAAAAATGTTGGAAATCATGAGATGGAACACCCAATGAGTCCCTGAAAAAATAATAAAAAAATTCCCGCATGGCTACCCCTGGTGTGGGGGGCTGTGAAATTTGAATGTAGCCAGCGCCAGATCTCGGCCGTTAGTCGATAGACTGAGCTGAAATTTTGTGTATACAGTCTAGATAACATTTCAGGAATGTCCATTTTATCAGAATTTTAAAAATTCGAAAATCGGATTTTTCGGATTTTGCACACTTTGACACCATAGACATTCCTAAAGTAGCCCAAGGAGCTCCTGTACCAAATTTATTCACATTCGCGTGTATATATCCAAAGGTACAGGCTACAATCTGAAAATAAGTCCTTTATTTTGGCAATTAGCCCAAAAACTTTTTTACCTAATTTTATTTACTTTATTTTCCCATCAATCATTTATTTGATTATTATTGATCATTTATTGGTTTAAAATTAAACCAATAAATGATAAATAATAATCAAATAAATGATTTTTATTGTTTTTTTATAACTTAACAAGCATAATCATTTTTATGTGAAATGCAATTAATTGTGCTACTTCGTCAAAAGGCAAACACCGTAGTGGTGTCATTTAAATAAATGTTCTTTCTGTCTCTCTTGAATTTGTTTTTTTTTATTATAAATTTCCTCCTTTTGACAACAGAAATAAAATCCAGTCGCCTGTATGCAGGTAAGGGTGATTTATTTTAACGTAACAATTTATATTATAAGTTAAATATGGTAATGTATTGATATGAATATATATATTTTATAACTTATAAGCAATGTTATAAACAAAAATATAAAAAGTTGATTATTTATATTGATTATGATTAAACGTGTTTGTAACATTTGCTTTTAACCTAATTTAAAATGATAGTTTTTATTGGAATTTTAGAGTTTTAGTCGAATAGCAAATACATATATTTACATCTGCAATAGCTACTACTTATTTTTACTTTTTGCATACACGCATTGTTAGGTCATATTTACAGGAATTCACATTATATTACAGCATAAATTTTAATATTGTTCACATTGACAAGTTTTAAAATATTGCATATCTCAAATATTATCTACCTAAAAGTTTGCCTTGTTTTCGTCTTTTAACATTTGATCTATTTACAGTACTTCCCTAGAAAATAATATTTTTATACTAAAACTACTTGTGCATGCCGCACAATATAAAGCTAACTAATGCAAATTTTAGGTTATATAATTAAACAAAACAACATTTCTGTACACAATCAAGAGAACTAAGTTGTTTAGTTTTAAAATACATATCTGAGTCAGAATCAATCGATACATTTTGTATTTTGGGTGATCCAGGTGGGGTTGGATTGAAAGGAGATATTGGAGCTGTTGATTTAGTCAGAAATGGGAATTACTGCTTTCAAAAACTATGATTTGTTCAGAGTAATGGATAGACAAAGCAACTCGAGGTTAGGATCTGATTTACCCCAAAAATCAAAACGTTGATCCCCAAGTCATATCTTCTATAAAACGCGTTTTTCCTTTATTGAAAATTTTCTAATCCTTTGAAATGTTAATTCAAATTATTATTAAGTTTACAGACATTCTTGTAGAAAATTCGGAACATATTTTGCGAATATTTCGTATAGAAAAAAGCAGAATACATTTCCTTGGACGTACCTCCTCCTGGATACTACGGAAAACAAGAGAATATACCTGGTTAATTATTTTATTGGTGCATATTCTAATTTTATACCTAATCGATTATAGTTACAAACAGTATCTATTATTGAAGACGACCTCAGTTTAGCAGTAGAACCAGTGTTGCAAAAATAAAAACAAGGATTGTCATCGCGCTATGAAAGTTTAAAAAGCTTTAATGCAACAGTATCTAGTGCTGCAAACCTTCAAGGTGTTGGTTCGAGGGTCAAATTGTACTAAATATTCCACGACCACTTAGCATCAACAAACATGACTATGAAGTTAGTGTGACAAAACTACTCTTAACGCTTTCTGACTTAAACATGTGCATGCAGAGATCGACTGACATTATCAATGTGTAAACTATACCTACTTAATTTTTTAATATCAGATGAACAGTAGTCTGACTAATAGTTAAATTCTAATATTTGGCTATTTGATTGTTAGTAAACAATACTTAATAACATTGGAGTACAAAACTGAAGACAAATGAACACGTTTTGCTGAGTGATAATTTGGCACTACCTCTCGGCTTCAAGCAAAATAATTTTTATTTGTGTTTATTTGTAGCATCAGAATTAAGTTTGAATAAGTTTTTTGAAAAACTGGAATCGAAAGAGATTTTTCGAGTAAGTTTTTCAAAGTTTCCATATACAGGAAATCTGATCGTAATTAATCAGCATGTGACAGGAATGACTGATCGAATTCGGGAAGAAACAGTTTACATACAAAAAATATTTTAAGAAATTATAAGATAGGTTTACAATTGCTGGATATGTAGTAGACCTTTCGATTAAAAAAAGAAATGTGAGCACAATTATACTCTAACGTAAGTCAGGAAGGGTTTCTTATGTAGTCTAACGATATTATTACGGAAAGTGTGAAGGTTGGATGGCAGGTACTAAACCTAACTCTACCTTCTTTGGATTGTAATGTCAGTGATTAGCAGATACATATTGAGACCGTGATTTCACACCCACTCTTTACTCTCCAATCACCATTTCGGCTCTTATATGCTCAACTTCACTCATCCGTACAGGTAATTGTGATGATAACTTTATTATTTATAATTTATTATTTATTTATAGCTTCCGTCACTCCGCAACCTTTATCCGGCGTGGATACCCATGCCGATTATAAGTGCCCTGATGTAGCTTCCAATCCCATTGCCTCAAATTGCATTTTGCGTCGGTTCAGCCATAAACGCTCACGAAGCGCCTGCTGCCCGCGAAGTCGTATTAAGCAATGTTCGTTTAAATCCATAGCAACTCAGACTATTTCACCTATACCTGTCTATATGGGCACGATGGAGCTGATCAATATTATATCTCCAATATTTTTGATACTGCTTCATCCGTATTAGATAATTGTGAGGATACGCCATTGCACTTTCTCCAATATTATCTACACTTTATCTTCATTGGGTTTTGTGAGGATACGCTATTGCGCTTTCTCCAATATTTTCTACCCTTCATCTTCATTGGGTTTTGTGACGATACGCTTTTGCGCTATCTCCAATATTCTCTAAACTTCATCTCCGGTTGATAAGATGGTGAATTATCGCCTACTCTTTACTCTTCAGTCGTCATGGCTGCATATTCTAAACTTATCTGCATTGGGTTTTCTGATGATATGCTATTGCTATCTCCAATAATTCCAATACTGGCTCATCTATATTATGTTATTGTGATGATACGCTATTGCACTATCTCCAGTATTCCCTAAACTTCGTCTCGGGTAAATGAGACGGTGAATTATTGCCTACTCTTTACTCTCTTTCCATCATATCGACTCTCTCGTATTTCAGGTCTTATCCGTATCGGTTAAATGAAACGGTGATTGTCGCCCACTCTTTACTCTCCACTCATCATCTTGGCTCTTTCATATTTTATTCGTCAGTACTAGATTTTGTGACGATACGTTATTGCGATATCTCCAATAATCCCGATACTGCATGATCTGCACCAGATACTTGTGACGGTAACACTTTTGCTTTACCTCCCAAAATCCTAAATCTGCATAGTCCTGGTAAATGAGACGGTGATTTGTCGCCTACTCTTTACTCCTCATTCATCATATCGGTTCTCTCATATTTTTAACTCTTAGCTTATCGGCACCAGTGACGGTAACACTTTTGCATTACCTCCTTTATTTATAAAACCCCTTTATTCGTACCGGGTAAATGAGACGGTGATTTCACGCCAACTCTTTACTCTCCAATCACCATCTCGGCTCTCATATGCTCAACTCCACTTATCCGTACGGGTAATTGTGATGAGAACTTTATTTCGTTGCATCAATGCATACTTGTTTAATGCTTCTGTTACATTCGTCAAGGTGGCTCTTTCATTCTGGGACGTGTCCCAAGGGATGAATTCTAAGGATCGAATGATAGAAATTCATGACCTTTCTTGCTACCGTGTAGGCTAAAGTATCCTCAATTGGGGCCGCTCCACTTGTTGATGTTAGTGGCAGCTGTCTCGGTCAACGTTTTTGATGGTGGCGAAATTATTTCAGAAATTTTTCAGCGTCTGATGGTTCGGTTTATTTTGCAATTACCGCGACTTGCTTGTCTGATATCTTGAATAGCTCTATGTACTGAATAGATTTTGCAGCGTCCATGAAGCTTGAAAATTCGTTGGTAGATTCTTTGCAAAGTGTATGCTTGGGATTAGCCTTGTTGTCGTATGATTGTAGGAAATGATCGCAATTGCTGTCACCGCTTGTAATGCTATTACTGGAATAGCTTTGATGATGGCCATAAACATAAAATCAAGAAAACATTGCCTGGTGTACGTGGTGCTGAGATTTGACAACCGGTGATATGTACTTTCTTCCATGAGGTCATTTTCTGAGCTGTAATCGAAATTTTCCTCCCATTGTTCGTCTAAATTGCTTGTATGATGTGTTCCTCGGGAATTGATGTTATAATTGGAAGTGCGAAAAATAAATCATCTTCTTCATCCGAATCATATGCGTGTACCGATGTTTCAGCTGCTATCCACATGATGATGCTTCACACGTGGATGGACCATGGGGAAGTATGTAGCTTCCGGTATCAATCGCAATTTCCATTGGTGTTGTCGGTAGAATAAAATCAGGCGCTGCGGTTGTGATTTGCTGCATAACCCTGGGCGTCACCAGTCGGCATGCATAGTCTTGCTGTGGGGTTTGGAAGTTTAATGATGCGCTCCTCTTGTTGGAATGGCTCTATCTGCCGGGCACTTCCACCATTGGTTAGTGGTCCTGATTAAAGGGTGCGGCTATTGCTGCTAACTCTGGATCGAGTTTTGTTTCCTCGTCGCCATGTGCTTCTATAGTACATCTTCTTTGGAGATTCCTCCATTTACTTCTATATCTCTCTTTGCAGTAGCAATCTTCATTATTGCATACACAGCAATATTTGTTAGTGAATTCAGGTTGGTCAATAATAAAAATCGGTGTCTTCAAACAGGCTAGTTCTTAGTTGTTCTGTTGGTAGTTGACATGCACACCATTGCTCTGAACATGGGCAGCAATATGTGCCTTTTTGCTTCTCGTAACTGCATTCAACACATTCCTCGTCTGATAATTTCGGGCACTTTAGTACTCTTTTTATATTAAGAATATATAAGTGCATAATAGAAATGCATAGGTGGGCTGGACATAGGCAGCAGATTTTATATCGTTAACATCTCTTTGAGCACTTAATGCATCTTCGTAATGCTAATGTTAGCATTACTGGACAAGGATAAGGCTCCCTGACGCATGTACATATGTCGCTGCTTTTCTAATTGAATACTCCAACTCTTCTATTTGCAAATAACGAGAGTTGACGTTTCTTTTATCCAAACTTGATCCTGCCGCTTGTAGTGGAAATGATGGTTCTGCTTTGGTGATCGACTCCTGATATTTTCTTACCCGTTACTTAAGGGCTTCTGTCGCTCCCGTCAGACTTGTGCAGTAGAATCTCTTTTTTCGTGTTCGATTTATTTTTAGTTGAAGGGGCTTCACGTTATTGAGGAGGCTTTGGATTTATTGGACTTGGACAAGCCTGACTTGTAGTTTTGTCACCTGTTTCTGCTGGTGGTTGTTGTACATTGTCATATTAAGGTAATTTCGGGGCTTCATGGGGGATTAGGTTTTATAAAACAGAATCCTGAATTGTAAGTAATGTTAATTGTGGGGCCATTCTTTCCTCTGCTTTCGTCGTTATCTCCAATTCTTTCATTCAATTTTTCGGTCATGGTGTACGTCCAGCCACACTTTCGATGCTCCTCGGGTAGTGCTTTGCCCGTTGTTCATCTTCTGGACTGGATTTACTAGTCCTGCTTGTTTTTCCTGATTTATTACTTTCTTTGACGGGGCGGCTGGTGAAGCTTTGAGTTGAATGTGGGACTTTTCGTCCTTTACAGTAACTAAAATTGTTGGGTAATCCCTGTGATGTTGTTGAGTTTCACCCTCCGTTACAGTTTATCTGGGCGTGAATATCCTAGTCTGGGGTCTTGCATAACTTGCAATAGTTTGTCTGTTTGCTTAAAAAGGCAACGAATCCCCTCTTGGAGTAATATTGTTGCTTTATCTTGCATTTCATGTTGGCGGATATTCACGTAAACTGAATTGTTGGTTTCCTCTCGTTCCACCAACCTTCCCTTCCACGAATCCATGCAAAATTGGGTAATTCTTCTTTCAATTGCCTTTTCTTTGAACAGGTCCTGTTTCTAGACTGAGATGACCTAAGGCTAGGTCATGTTCGAACCTGTATCTTAATTTAACTTGTCTGTCTTTAATAGTAAATGCAGCCGATCTTCGCTGTAGCTTGCCTTCAAAAATCTTCTCAGGTCTTACTTGTTGCTTGTACATGCTTAAAAATTTCTTCAATACTAGTTTTCTTTTGAATTGGATTCCGGCCATTGTCTTTTTTGTGGCGAATTCGCCTGAAGTATGAATTATTCCATACAGTACCCAAGTATTTTCCATAGTTTGCACTCAGTTTGCATGTTTTCTTCCGCTCCATCTCCCCATTCTGACAACGGTGGGCACGTCACCGCTGCCGAATTTTCCTCATTCAGTATTGAATGCAAACTTACCCCTAAAATGTCACTTCCCTTTGTCATGTTCCAGAAATAAAAAAACGTTTATTTCGGAAACATATAATTCATTTTAGATTCTATTCTTATATAACACTTCAAGTCCTGGTAATGTTATTGCTTTCCTACCAAAAAGTAGATTATTTTCTCTCGATAATGGTCGGCTGTCTTGCCAAAATCTCTCAACTAGTAGCTCAATGGAAAGTTACCAGATTAACTCCATGTCGTTGTTATTTCTCCCTTTCTTGATCTCGTAATATGCTTGCTATTGGTGTAATTTTTCTACTGAGTCAATACGGCAATAGAAACACCGTTAAAATTAAACTTGCAAACCCGCTGGTGAGTCCTGCAATGCAATTTACTTACTCTATAGTAGCACTCGCTATAAAATAATATGCATTATTTTTCTATTTTTGGAGCCCTTGAGTACTGCAACTCTCGGTATAAAAGCACTAACATGATCCAACGAACCACATTTCAGGTATTTCATTTGCGCTGATTTTCATTATGGTGAAAAGCTAAAAGCTGCCTTAAATTATTGCGGTAAGTTCCAGCTCGCCGCGAGATTCAATAAAATCCTGATTCTTCGAATATTTTGCAACGACAACGCTACTTGAGTATATATTCTTTTTGGACAAAATGTCGACACAACCAAAAAAGAGAAATAACAACTCTGACTAAAACAATCAAAATACTCGGGAATAAAGCAGGCCCACTTGGCAAAACAAGAAAAAAGTTGCTGAAAAATCGATATTTATCCCATACGTTACCCAAGCGATTATATATACACAAACGATATTTTCGATGCAGACGAAACATGTTTAGTTTTTTAAGTTCTTCCTGACAGGACGATGGAACTCAACATCAAAGATTGTAGTAGAGGCAAATGTTTAAACGGTTGTTTGACTGTTCTTTTTTTCTGCAATATGAGTGGTACGGAAAAGTTAAAACCGCTCGTAATTGGAGAATATGTCAATCCCTGATGCTTCAAAAAGTTTCGAACCAGGAAAGCTCTTCCAGTTGAATGTATTCAAACCAGAAAACCTGGATGGTTACGTCGGTAAAATATATTCATTTTATTACTAGTAAAATTATTTGTTTAAATATTTTAATTTTATTTATTATTTGTTTTTATAAACATTTTTATTTTATTAATTTGTGCTTTTATAATTTTTATATTCCTAAATTCAAATTAATGTTTATATTTTAATTACTTCTTTCCCTATCTTCTATTAATACATATTTGTTGTACATTTTAATTCGTGTATAATCATAATTTTTTAATATGATATTGATTTATCGTGAATATTTAATATATTGGATACAATTTGTAACACACTTTCTGTAAATTAGTTTAGCAATGCAATTTGTAAATATTGTTTATTTATTGTATATATTTGTAATAAATAGTTTTTGGCAATTATTTTAGGTTCAGTATAATAATTAGAATGCTTTTTATTTAGTTTCAATTTCAATTGTTTTTCCAGATTTTTACGGAATAGTTAGAATCTTTAAACAAGCAAATGCAAAAGCTAAATTGAAAGCTACTTCTGGTTTTAGACAATTGCGGCTCTTATCCTAAAAATACGAATTTGCCTCATGTTGAGCTGCTTTACCTTCCTCGAAACTGTACATCTGTATTGCAACCTTTGGACCAGAAGGAGCCTCAAGAAAAAGTACAGAAGATTTTTGGTTTAAAATTTCATCCTGTTACTTTACACTTTCTGGAACCAAGTAACTGCTGGGGTTATTCGTAACTGCTTAAATAAAGCTTTTGGTGCAGAAACAGAAATAATTAATGACGATGAATCTTGCGTTGATGTAGTTGAAGATGTCTTGAGATTTGCGGGTTTAAATTTAAAGTCGCTTGCCGAATATGGAGATGTAGATCATGGTGTACGCTTTTAGTTAACAAATGCTTATTAAATGGATAAATTCAAATAATAATGAAAACTTTTTAATACACTATTTTCTCTACAGGTTGTCACCACCGACGTCGACACAGATAAGAATATCATTGCACGGGTGTTAGGAATACAAGAAGAAAGTGAGGAATTGGCATATGATCAAAAATATCCAGTTATTGAACACGTAACTTCTAAAGATGCTTTAGTGGCCCTTGAAAAAATCACATTTTGGCTGCTCTCTCAGATTATTGCAGATACTAGATCCATGCAAACCAACCTGGACAATATAGAAGTCATTGCAGTTGAATCGTTTCTTCCTGGGATGAAGCAAACTAAAATCACGGACCATGGTTTTTCTACTAATCAGTGCGAAACAAGTGTTTTGAAACATGATAAGCAATAAATAAATGTATAGAATAAATTTTCGATAAAATTGTGGAGTTTTATATTAGGAGCTTTGTAGCTGGATGAGAGAGATGAGAAGATGCCCAAGATGATGATGATGAGATGACAATCCCAAGAGCTATAGCTTTACTAGCTAGTACTTAGTTATTAAGTAGTATTTAGGATAGTTATAAGTTAGTATAAGTACAATCACCAAAACCACTGTGATATTAATTAAGTTAGTACGTGGTATGAATTTTAGTTCCACAAGTGCAAGCAGGCAATAAGTAAAGGTTGTAAGTTAGTTTTAGTTCTCCACAACACAAGTCTCTAGTCTTAAAGTATAGGTTAGAACAAATCACATGCACAACAATCAGTAGGTTAGTTAGTTTTTAGGGAACAATTAGGTTAAGATTTATTTTAGACAAATCAAGTATGAATGATTAAATGAATGGAAAACAAGATGGCTGAATGAATAAGAGTGTAGTTTTAGGTTTAGAATAGGAATAGTATAAGATAGGATAAGATAGTGTTAAGTATAGGATAAGGAAAAAAGAAAGAAGAGAGGCCCGGCTGTCAACAATACCGGCTCGCGCGTTTTAATTCGCGCGAGTCGAGATTGTTGAAAACCAGGCCAAGGATGACGAGATAGTAGCCATAAGTTACTGTCTTAATATGTGTTCTCTATAACGGCATCTGGTTATACCGGCACAAAGAGGTTTGGAATTACACCGCGCCTTCAAGTGCATGATCATATTTATTTTTAAAGTTAAAAAATATTACGGTATTTTCTAAAGGTTTATTTTGTTTTGAATAAAATGACAGACTTCAAATTAAAAGTTGACGGAATCCAATCAAAATTGTCGACGCTATTTTATGAGTTGCAACAAGTGGAGAACCATGGCTAGTCACGCGTCCGCCATTTCTGAGAAGCTGGATACGCTGAAAGACTTACTGGGACTCTTGACTGCGCAGGCGCTGGAGGCAAAAGGAAAACGCGAGGTTTTTATAATTTTATATTTCTGTAAACAATTTATTGCAATATATGTACACCTTAAATTATTTAGGAAATTTTTATTTAAATTTTTAATAATATTTTTTTAATTAAAAAATATAATATTAATAATTTTGTAAAATATTATTTAAAACTATATTCAAAATTATTCAACATAATATTATTTTACACAAAATATTTTTAAACATCATTATCTTAAACATGAAGCGCATGCACAAATATTGGTACAGGCTATCGGACAAGAATTAAACAAAATCCTACCGGAAATACGTCAAGCGACCATAACAACTATAAAAGAAGATGTTAGGCTGGTCCGGCCGCCAAATTTGACTGCGTAATGCGCATAATAGGAATAAATAAAGGAATTAGATTGAGGATAATGAATTTTAATTTGTTCACTGAAAATAAGATTAAAATCATTGTTATTTTACAGCTTCGTGAGTGACCAAAATTTCCATCTAGCCGAAGACATTTCCGATGAGTGGCTCCTCCTGCGACGGAAATTAGACAATTTTATGCAGAGCCTTGTTAAAGGCATTACGTCTTTGAAAGTTGAAGCATTTGGGTAACATTTTAAAATAAAAAATTATTCGTGTACAAAAGTTTTAATTGTGAGTTCAGCACGAAAAACGTCTAAATCTAATATATTTTTATAATTTTATTGGTTTTATGTTTATTTGTAAAATATTAAAAAGGAGAGAGTTGGGGCAACATGCGAACACACAGTCTATAGTGAAAGGCTAATCCTTAACATAAAGAATGCACCAAAAACCCTCTAAGCTTAACATGAGGGTGCACGAGCTCCACAGGAGCAAAAACCAGAAATCCCTAACACAAAAAAATGAAAAAACTCTGGTTTGAGTTGAGGAGCTCTGGCAGTGGCATCCCGAGGCCCACGGATATAGGCCGGATCCCTTCCCAACTCATTGGGGATGAGGAAGAAACCCTCTTACATTAACATGAGGGTGAACGAGCTCCACAGGAGCAAAAACCAAAAATCCCTAACACAAAAAAATGAAAAAACTCTGGTTTGAGTTGAGGAGCTCTGGCAGTGGCATCCCGAGGCCCACGG
>JAQGAK010003867.1:0-13746 GCA_034696945.1 Lipothrix lubbocki
GAAACCTTCCTTTTATCAAATCAATATGAGGTTGATTTGGACATTTTTCCAAAATCCAGACAGTTTGACCTCCCGGGAACTTGACATTTTACACATGTCAAACTACAATACTTTACCGATTTCAATGAAATTTTCTGGAAATCTTCCTTACATTAAATCAATACGAAGTTAAATGGAAAGTTGTCCAAAAATCCCGACCGCTTGACCTGCAGGTCACCAAACATTTTACCCGGGTCAAACTTCAAACCTTGACGGATTTCAATAAAATTTGCAGGAAACCTTTCTCTCAATAAATAATTAGGATGATAGATAAGAAAGTTTTCAAAATCGTAATCGCTTGACCTCCAGGTTACCGAACAATTTACTTAGGTCAAAGTCAAACTGCAAACGTTAATTGATTTTAATTAAATTTTTACGAGATTTCCCTCATAAAATAGACAGAATGTTAAATTATAACTGTTTCAAAAGGAGTTCACCCACATGTCAACGAAAATATAACCCAGGCTAATTGCAAACGCAGATATCAGTTAAAATTTCAGGATCTCTTAACATTATTAGTCATAAGTAAAATCCGAACTTATTCGAAAATAGGAACGGTTTGATCTGAGGGTCACATAACAATTAATGCAGGTTGAACTGCAACCCTTCACTGATATCAATGATAATTGCAGAAAATTTCTTTCATGAAATCATTCGAAGGAGAACTTTGTAAAGAATCAGGACAGTTTGATCCGTGGTCACAAAACAATTTAATGAAAGTCAAACTGCAAACCTTCATTGATTTCAATAATTGCAAAAAAATTTTCTCCATAAATCATTAGAACGTAAAATTAGGAATATTTCAAAAATCTAAATTGGTTGATATCTGGATCACCGAACAGTTAATAAAGGTCAAACTGCAAACCTTCGCCGATTTCAATAAGAATTTCAGAAAATACTTTTAAGTCTTTGGTATTATAAGTTGGAATTTTTCAACAATCTCTATACTCTTGGACAGCAAAGCCAATGATGTTATGACCACAGGCATATACATACGTTTTTGTTATTTTTCGACGGATATATGTGTATTTGCCGTTATCTACATATCGTCGAACAAAAAAGGAGCTCATATGATTTTGACACATATATGATAATATGAAAAGGAGCTTATATTAAAATAATTATGTTAAGTAGTTGGGGACTCCGGTTCATGGGGGAAACAAGCAGGTTATTTTTACACTGACAGTAATTGTGAAATTACAAAAAAGGGAAAAGTCCCCTTTTCGTATTGTCCTAAAATCATATACACTCCTTTTGTAGTAAGTCCGACGATATGTAATTCTTTTTCATGAACACATATGTTATCTTTTTTAACCATGTTGTCTATACTTTCAATATTACAGTCAAACATACAGATTTCATGCAACCAAAGATGATTTAACTTCGGTTTGTTGGGCAAAGTTCATAATTTGGAAAATATGTTGGTAGTACAAAACGTGAACTTTTTTTTAGTAAAATGCCCTATATGCCTGCCCACATAAAGGTAATATGTTCGGCTAGATTTTGGGACATGCCGGGCGGGCAGATTAGAACTGTCGACCTTGCTACCTACTACTTACCGACTTGCAGGTAAATAAAAACAGCTATATACATTGTCGCATATTATTTCACCAATCAAAACAAAGTTTAATAATTCTACAATAAACATGAATTAGAGGAACGACTATTTTATTAAAAACTCCACTAAAATGTGACTTTCTATTCTAATAATGCATATAAATTAGAGGTTAAAAATGTATACTTTTCCAAGGTTAACGAAATTAGTAAACCATATAAATATGGTATAAAAAGCAAACAAGTCGGCATCAGTCGCTTTTTAGAAGCAGATTTGCTCACACCTAAACTAAACGCTAGCAAATCATCCCATCGCAAAATATAGTGTCTCAACATATAGCCTGTCTTTGACAGGCTAAGCAACTTGTTATTATTATTATTAGCTAAAAACTAATACTACATAGATAAAGAATACAGGCTGGCCTCCGAAAGCTGAACATCTCTCAAGGCTTTGCATCTCAACAAAAGTTAGGTGAATTGTTCTTCCAAAACAGCCCGCAAGATGTCTTTCGTAACTGTCCGTCTATTCCTAAACTTGGTTAGAATTGACAATTTGTGTGTGTAGAAAAAATTATTATTATTATTCAGAATGTAGAGCTTTGAACACCGCACTTCTCTATTCCGAAAGTTAATGAACATGTTATCCCTTCCTCTGATATGATCATAACAAAACCAATCCTGCGGATTATATTATTTTAAAATACTATTGTTAATTTCGTCGTATTTTTTTTCGTAGCCAATCTAGGGCCAATTAAGCACTCGGGACTTACCCATGGTGCGTAATTTCGTCGTATAAATGTGTTTAATAATAATTTAAGAAATAAATACTTGCTTACAAAACATTAATACAAATTATATCTACAATATTGCTCGTAGAGTCCGTGCCCTTAATCTGACTGAAAAACAAAAAATATATTTAGATTCAGAATTGAATTCTCTATCCAACACACATTCTTAGTTAGTTTCATTCGAATGCGTTGAGAAACCACGGGAAACGAAAGCGGCAATGATTACTGGCTTCGCCGTGTGGAAGAAGATCTGTCAGAGGTGCTTTCACCGCAACGGAATACACCTAATATACATATATGTACATGATATGTAAACTATACACAAGCATCTCGAAATCTCTTCGCAAAGTGCATGTCCAATATGCTCATCCCGTCATCCCACAAACTCTTTCCCTTTGCGTTCTCATCGGCGCTGTGTACTCAAGTACAAAAAAGAAACACACACACACACGTATCCCTCCATCATCCCCATAAGGAAAGAATCCCAACACAAAAATCCTTCGTCGTCTTCCTCTTTCCTCAGTCTGACGTGAAAGCCGGATAGAGAAGGATCTGTGCAGAGACCTTCCAACGTACACAACGCACGTGCCTTACAAGTTCACTCTCAATTTGATAATAATAAGGAAGTCAAGTCCGCAAAGAGTAAACGTTTACCGAGCTTTTATTACCTGGTAGCTCCGCCAACATCAGTTCCGATTCATTAAAATCCCCACGTACATATGTTTCCTTTTTTTCTTTACATATTTCTACCTCGTTGGTAACCAAAACTATTTTAAACTGACACCAAACTTTTCCCCGTGTTTTTACGTTGCCCCGGCAGTTGAATTGAGAATCGACTGCAATTCTTTTACCAGCAGCAGTTCAAAGAGTTTATTCGTCACTTGAATATTCCATTATTTTACATATTGACAAAATCACTAATTATAAACTCTTTTATTACAGTTCCGTGAACAATATTTGAAAATTTCATGTGTGGATTTTTAGTTTAAAATCTGAACAGTGAAATATTTACAAACGTTCTGGTGTAATAAGGTGAAGTTTTAATACAAGGTGTGAAAAAATGAAATCTCTAACTATTTTGACCAATTTCAGTTGGAAATTCCTGAAAAAATGACAAATTTCACAAATGTTGATAAAAATTGAATTTTGAAAAAAAATTACGAATATTGAAAAAATTGACAAATGCTGATTTTATAAATTTGCTGCTCTAAATTCGAGGTAGTCGTCCAATAATTTTAAAAAAAACTCCAAGCAAACTTACTCAAGTGCTTAGAAAATTATGTATTTTTCAAAAATGTGCAAACGAAATTCAGGTTTTACTTCCTGGAAATTATTCCCGATTCTGACGGTCGGGCTGGTTCTTTTAATTGTAAATGGACAGTGTCAAGGTAATTTTTAAAAAATTCTAAATAATTTTTGTATTCAGCATAAAATTATTTTAAATAATTGAATATTGAACTCGCAGCCGTATTAGTTATTAATATTAATCATTTTTTGAAATAAATAAATTAATCATACCGCTCATTGCATTGTACTATAGTAGTTGAAATAGGAAATACAAAGGGATCGACGAGAATTGTGTGGAGTAATTTGTGGATGAGTTGAACTACATTTAATAGATTTCGTAAATTTCCATTATTTTCATTTGGAATTCCATTTCTTCAAATTTCATTCCGACTTCATTTCCAGTCTCCTTTTAAGTGTAATAACTGCCGGCCAAACAGTTATTTCCGTTTAGAATAATATCTTGTAATAGAGAATGTTGATGTGTTGTGTATAGAATTATGCAGGAGTTTTGTTTTCAATGC
The DNA here is from genome assembly GCA_034696945.1 of Lipothrix lubbocki. Classification (NCBI taxonomy): domain Eukaryota; kingdom Metazoa; phylum Arthropoda; class Collembola; order Symphypleona; family Sminthuridae; genus Lipothrix; species Lipothrix lubbocki. Next base: position 4,190 of record JAQGAK010003867.1, read on the forward strand.
TGAATGCATACGATGTATGAGAATGTATAAATTGAATTTTTATTCCGTATGGATAACCAGGTCAGATTTAGTTAATAGTCAGGAGGTGAAACAACTTGTTATGTTGATGTTCTGGAGGGACGATGATGATGATGATAATAATATTCTGGAATTGTTATATAAACATATATACATATAATGTACCTGATACACACTTGTATAAATAATGTAGTACTTAAAACATAAAAGGCATGTGTACATACATATATGTGTCCATTGAGCTTCATCGGGAGTTGAATTTTCTGGATCTGCAGGAGGTCCCCTTTCCAATATTTTTTCTTTTTCCTCCTTGTGGCCTTACAACACACATACATAGTTTAAATGAAGGCACCATAAGCCCTGAACTGTACACATTGTATATAAGTACATATGTATACATTATATTTACAATATAGTTTAAACTTTTGAAAACAGTTTAAAATTTCCAGGCCATATACATCCCCATAACGAAAAACTACTAAACCCCATATAGAGTCAGTTATGCTCTTCAACTCTGTTAAAAGTCAGAAATCCAAATCCAGTCAGTCACCTCATGTTGTTCCTTCTACTATATGATCCTCGTCGCGCGGAGTTGGAGAATTTCGATTTGGAAACCCTCCTGATGTTTAAAGGATGTTGTAATATGTTTCCCTCGCTGAAGGTGGTGGAAACCGGAGCTCTGCACTTTTGTTTCTTTCAAATCTGTACACACACACACACACACCAACAGTTTTATTTTATAAATCCCTCTTCCTACTATTAGTATCATCTCCTTTAAAATACATTATTAGAAAAGAATTTTTTTCAGAAATAAAACGAATTTTCTTCTGTAAAACAAGTCCACACTTACAGATATTATATGTGTGTGTTGTGGTATTGAGTCGACAAATCTTACGATCGAAACAGTTGCTAAAAAGCAATGATAAGAATTACTACGGTACTACTAACTATAAGAAATTTCACAAATATTCCAATGCAAAAATGATGACTAATGCGTTTAAAAGCATGGCCGCCTTGTTTACATTGTGATGAGTACAGCGCATTTACAGGGCGAGCAAAATCCCGCCGCTGCTTTGGAAAACTACTGCCAAGTCTTATGCGTGGAGTAATGTGGGGAAATATTCGGGCAGTTTCTACCGCATAAGTGCGATTGCAATGGGAAATAAACGGGATAGTCACTTTTGTATTCCAAACTTTAAAAATAATATTCGGAGCTGTGGTCATTCTTTTTTGCATTTTAGCTATATACTACTGTGGAGATAGTTACATTTGCCTCTTCAACGACGGCTTATGAAATAAGCGTGAATTTTATACAATGTAAAGTATATGAAAATTTTATATAATGTAAAGTATATATATGAGAATTTTGTATATGTAAAATATATGAGAATGGTTATAATGTAAAATGAAAGAGCTCTTTTTTTATTATTGTCCTTGTTTCGCCGAAATCCTTCTGCCTCCCTGGACGGATGATAAAAGTGTAGAATCTACATGTCGGAGCAGATGGACGGGTACTGATATGTATACATATGTGCTAGTTTATAACGAGTAAGTGTTTTTAGGATGAAACATGAGTTGCTAGTTTGATTATCCAACAGCTATAGGAGGAAGAGAACACAGACTGCTTTGCTTTCTATACACATTCACAATATCACAGTTCTAGGTAAACTTCCAAAAGTTTTTTAGCTCGCTCGTCTCTCTCTCTCTCTCTCTCCCTGTTTTTTCCATGTACATTTATTATGCTAACCCTCCTGACCTCCCTCGTTGATTATTCCGAGAAATGCTCTTCACAATCTAACAATATTCTTCACATCCCTGTCCATATTTGCATATTTTCCCAGGCCAGGCTTATTTGCTGCACTTCACATACTAACTATGTACATATAACATAACTTATAGGTAGAAACTTCCATGCTTTCATGGGACCAATAATAACTTTTACATATGCCTTTTCTCTCTATATACGGCAAGTTCCAGAGTTTCTCAATATTCTGACTGAGTCCCCACAATTTTCTACGTGACACCTTCAGATTTTCATGACAATGTTCCGGTCTGAGGATTTTGACAAAATTTCACTTTAGAGCCTTCATGTTAAATTCCTACTTATTAGGATTTCTATATATTTTAGAATTTTTACAATAAATAAAATTTTTATAAAAATTCAATATTCACATTCAGGATTTTCTGAAATAATAAATAATTATTATTAAATTCACGTTAGAATTTTCGTGGTAAATTCACAGAATTTCTTTATTAAATTCAAAGGATTTATATATGAAAACGAAATTTTCATATTAAATTCACATTAGAATTTTTGTATAAATTCTCATTTGGCGCTTTTAGAAGTAATAAATAATAATATTTCATTCCCATTAGAATGTAGATGTAAAATTCGGAGAATTTTCATATTAGATTCACAAAATGTTCATGTTAAATTCTCAGAATTTTTATATTACATTCTATAATAATTATAGAATGTAATATAAAATTTAGAGTCATTATTAATTAAATTCAATTAAATTATTGATAATAAATAAAATACAATAAATTCATATTTGAATTTTCATCTTAAATTCATATTAGAATTTCCTTGTTAAATTAGCATTATAATTTCCATGTTAAATTAGCATTAGAATTTCCATGTTAAATTAACATTGGAATTTTCATGTAAATCCACGTTAAAATTGCCATTTGAATTCACATAAGAATTTTGTTATGAATTTCCGTAAGAATTTTCATAGAAATTGACTTCCAACTTTGGATACAAAAAACATTCCGCCAAAGTTCCAAATGATGCTGCGCTGCTTCAAAGTGCTTTTAGTAAAGTATCTTTGTTCTTGATATTTTTCCACTTGAAACTCCATCATCGCAGCTTCCACGTCGCTGCGCCTGGATGTTTTTATAAATTATACGTGTTATATAATGTATGTATACATATATGTGCCATGCCTTTTAATTCCTTTTTGGAACAAGACAGAAATTAATTAAAGAGGAAATTAATTAATTAGCACTGTGCACACATTTATGTATACTTGTACTATAGGTAGATATAGGCAAAAAAGACATTAAGCTTGTAGGCATCTCTTAGGCATTGAGAAAATAACATTGGGATTGCTGTGTGTGCATGTCAACGTAATTGTATATGTATACATATAATATGTACATATATTTTTGCGTTTTGCTGTCCGCAGTTTTTCTGCTTAATTAATAAATTTTCCTGGTATTCTGGGTCGTCGCTGTTTTGTTCCGCTCGGCGACTTCAAAATTTATTTTAATTATCAAAAGGCACTACAAATGTACTAGGCGCGCACGTTTTCTGTATATAGATGAGGTATAAATATACTCATATACATACATACATACCTTTTTTGTCATCGCATCCCCTGGGACGCAGTGTCAATAAATTTCTTTCTGTATGACGTCCATGTTAATGAAGTGCATATTATGTACGTATACATATAAATTCACAGTGTAGTGGTGCATACCTATATGCACATAATAATTATGTTTGTTTAATTCTGGAAGGAAATTCACTTGAATTTAGGATGTAGCTCTATTCATTAAAAGTTCGGACGACTTTCTCGTGGTAAATGAATTATTTATTACATGTCGCTCCTCCATTTCTGACGGCCATTTTTCTATAGTTTCGTTTTTCTCTGCAATTTTTTTAAGCCTAAAATTCTCTATAGAGTAACGTGTCGGGATTTTAAGCAAGTTTCCGCTTGGGCGACGTTTATTTAAAGGAGTTCACTTGGAAAAACTGCGAAATTGAGGGTGACAAATGTAATGATTGGGCATAAGAAATTTAAGAATTTAGCACAAGAAATTTAAAAATTTTGCACAAGAAATTTAAAAATTTTGCACAAGAAATTTAAAAATTTTGCACAAGAAATTTAAAAATTTAGCACAAGAAATTTAAAAATTTTAGCGAAAGAAATTTAAAAATTTAGCACAAGAAATTTAAAAATTTAGCACAAGAAATTTAAAAATTTGGCAGAATGAACGTGCATGGAATAGCAAAATAAGCTGTGCTAAAAAAAATCAATATTTTTCCAAACAACTCAAAAAAAATAGATCGGATTTTCCCAGGGTCGCCAAAACTATTGACTCCCAAGCCCAAGGTCGTCTTAGTGTTTAATATTATATAAAATTCAATAAATAAATGCAAAGTTCCGTTCCAGTATCCAGTTCAGTCCACAGGAGGCCGATTGGATTTGAATTTCAAAACCAATTGTCTCTTGTGAAAAGATCAGTAGTTTTGATTTAATTTTTATGAATTGAAGATGACGGGGTATGGCGCGTTGCAAAATATCAATTACATGATGAGGGAGATTGAAATGTTAACCAACTGGACAATCCAGTTCGTGTGAATGGAGTGTGGATATATTTCCGCATCATTTCTGCAAGTTTTCTTAAATTATTACACGTTGTTCTAGTATACAAACGTGGAAGAATTCACAGAGGTGTCATATGCTTAAAATGGGATCTCAGGACAGAATTTCATTGCAAATCCAAGCCAGATCCAAAGCATTCCAAGCAAATCATAATCACGCAATAAGTGGGATGATGACGTGCAGGTAGAAATACTGTTTACAAAAATTCGACATATTATGGAATGTGTCCTGTACAATCAAATTAGTTGACGAAGATTTTCAAAGATAATATTTTCTGACAGATTTTAAAGAAGGATTATTATAGCTTCCGAGAACGTTTATCCCTAATGACACCACCACCACCACCACCACCACAGTGAGTACCTTAAACTCAAGAAATAAGAGATGACTTGGTAATTTTTTACACAGTTTAAATTAGTGAATCATCAAATTAGTATGTACAGATAAAGGAAGGAGAAACATACGAAGAATTTAAGGAATCACTTGTATATTTACAGGGAAAAATGTCTGATGCAGCAGTAAGAACAGGAGGAGCAGCAGCCAAAGTCAAAGTCTGATTATTGTATTTCTAACTAATCGTACGTAAGTAAGTAAGTAAGTAAATGTAATGCTTTTGTACAGTTTATATTACTCCACGTCCGTTTCACCCAGAGAACGTCAGTTGTAGAATTTTTGCGTCATCCGTCAGTCAGACTTTCACGTGGGCTATCCTTCTACATACCTATATAACGTTTCCATTGCAAATCACGGTCACCTTATTACTCACCTTTTACTATCTGGTTACAAAATTAATAAGGATTTGCAATTATATTGGTACAATGTTCAAGTGAGACTTCTGGGAGTCAGATTATTTGCTTATTGCGGTTGTGGCGAGTGTAGATATAATTTTGTATTTAATTATGTATAAATTACATAAGTAAAAATTGGGTATAGTCAAAAGTTTGATAATTCTTCTTAAGGTATCTATTGTCAATATACAAAATACATAAGGTTACGTGCACTACTACGCCTGCATCATCATCTAATGAATTTGTCCGTATGAGTCATTTTTATCTGTGCAACCCACAATGCTCAACCCTGAGAATGACGTTTGTATTTTTGTATTTACTTTTACATGGTATATGTATTATTGTTATTTGTATTGAAGGGGCACGTAAAAATAAGCGGGAAGGGAAGACGTGTACTTAATTATTACAAATGTAATTATTATTGTATTACAGCACTATTTTCCAATACATATTTGTGCTACGTAATTTTGATTTTGTCGTAAATGTCAAGGTTTTCCATGCTTCTCCATTAACATTGCATGCATTTTTTTTACTTATATTTTATTATATAGATATGTATTCTTTATATATTTTCCTGTATTTCTATGTATTCCTTATGTATTCCTTATGTATTTCCATGTAATTATATTTATTCTTCATGGACTTCAATGTATTTCTATGTGCCTAATGTATTTTCCCGTATTTTTATTTATTCTGCATGTATTTCTTTATGTTCTACATGCATTTCCATATATTTATCATGTAATCATATGCATTTCTATATATTTTACATGTACTTATATGCATTTCCATATATTTCACATGTAATTCTATATATTTCTTATGCATTTTCATATCTTTCACATGTAATTCTATATATTTCATATGCATTTTCATATATTTCACAAGTATTTATATGCATTTCTATATGTTCCAAATATATTTAAACGAATGTCTATAAATATTGGAAGTGGAGATGAAATCGCAGACGACGAGCGTCTGTGCTTTGTGAAGCAGGAGGAAAAAATCAATTAAGTCCGAGATGCCCACCTACACCTTCAAACGGATCATTTATACGCGGAATTGTATGAGGAAGCGCTGTATGATATGATAATAGATAAAGACATGAATAACATCGTACAAGGAAGCAATCATAACGTATATATGTATACTATGTATAGTAATTCCAGGAATGTTTCCATATGAGCAAATAATAAAACATGGAGTCGAAGCAGCAGAGTGATAAGCCAATAATAGACCCAGGAGAAGAAGAGAGATATGTATATATATATAAGAAACAAAGTGTGTCAACATTTATTGTCAAAATAATAAAGACTTATTATACCTATATAGTACAGTGTATAGGTATATATTATATAATTTTATGTACATATAGAGATATTACACACAATATTTTTATAGCGGAATATCTGTACACAAATATTTGGTTGTTGGTAATAATAATCTTAATATTTATAAGTAATGTTATATACATACATATAGGATAGATACATATATATAAACCATATAGCAACAAATATACAATAACTTGATGTATGTAGATAACCCCATTATAATGCCTTGAGACTTGTGTGCTGTGTATGGAGTAGAATAGGAATTCAACAGACAATTATTATTGGATTCATTTTGGTAAATTAAATATAGAGTAAACATTATTATTTTTAGTTGTCCTTGCTTCCGCGCTGTCGCTTCTCTTCCTTGTTGCTTTATTACGATTTAATATTATTGTAATAATGATCAACAACCGATGATACAAAATAAAAATATAGTTGACTCGACAACAACAAGAGCAAACCAGACACAACTTTTTGGATTTTAGGCCATATAATATTAATTAGACATATTTGTGAACATCCTTTATATTACTTATGTAAATATGTATATCAACGTCATATTTATTATATATACTATATACATATATATATGTATATATATAGAGTGTAAATATAAATTGGTAGCGGACTTTTACTATTAATCGAAAACAATATAAGTAAATCATATTTACGTGTACAAAATTGCGCCAAAAGACAGCTACCCATAATATAAACGTACATACATATACAGCTATATGTATTATAATAATAATAATACTACAGAACATTCAGGACCTTGTATCTCCGTAATAAAAATGACACCCGCTCATTGATTTTGCTATTTTTTTCTGTAATCTTTTCTCCCTAATTGTAACCGTACCTATACGCTCCAAAATTGTATTTATTTAATTACTTAATTTTAACCAAAGTTCTCTTGTATAGGACCAAACACCAAGTAAAAGGTCTACATTTCCTGTTTTTTTTGTGTGTCGCCGAACTAAAGAATGCGAAAATACTATTTCGCGCTAATTATAATTAAACAAAGCGCGGGCGAAATAAAATTTTCCAGACCACGACCACTAACGCTAACCATACAGGTTTTTAAGAGTTCCCGCCAAACCGCCGGCTAACGTAATTAAAGCTGCTGAACTTACTCCTAAACGTACCGAAAATATTTAAAATTTATAATGTCATCTTTTTTAAATTGCAATTTCTAAGTCATTTTACATTTTTTAAATGATTATTTCAATCAATTTTAAAAACTCACACTATATTTTGAATTAATTATTTTGCAATTTTTTAAATAATTATTTTACGCGATTTAAAAAAATAATTATTGTGAAAATGATTTACCAATATAAATAGTTAACAAATGGCGGTTGCTCGACTTCCCTAATAACTATTAATTACTAGCGGGAAATTTAAAAAAAAATGAGAACATTAACAGCATTCCATAAAAATTCCATTCCTTATTGTTGTCAGACTTGAGATTTGAACGGTTGACGCGCGGGAAATTTAAATGTAGTTATTAAGAATAAATGGACGAAATAAATAAAATTGCAGGGTCTGCAATAATAAATATATTAAAAATAAATTGCCATCAATAATCCTAATTAATAGCGACTAAAATCAACGGCAAAAGTTTAAGTATGTTTTGTAAATAGAAATGGTTGAAATTGTTCCGCAAATTTGATCAATTTTGCCCTAAATATTACATTTACTTTTATGTGGTTTACTAATACACTAAATACGTAAATTGTCGGATCAGCTGTAAAAGCCTGCATATAATAATTACACGTTTGGAAAATTTGTGTACATAATTATTATATAGCAGAATTAATTACAAAAACTATATTAAACTACATAATGAAATTGAATAGGAAACACACACGTTCTAATAATTAAATTGTTTTTCATATTATAGGAATATATACACCTGTATAAAGATATTATTATGCTCGTCGACGATATTCAAACTGTATTTTTATAACGGTCGAATCCTATTAAATTCTATTTATGTTAGAAGATTTATTATGAATTATATGACAAAGGATTATTTCATTTAGGATATATACGCACTGTCGCTGGATTAAAATTTAAAATTCAGTCAATGACGAAGAAGTGATGGCGACAGGGGCGCTGTTGGGCGCGCTGCTAAACTAAAGAATTTCCAGGAATGCCGCCATCAGTTTTGCATTGTCATAAATGTAAAGGAGCATAAATATTAAATATAAGCCCGAATTCATTAAAATGTAATATAGATGGCTTGGAATTCTGCACGTTATTCAGTTTAGCAGCTAGACCGTGATTTGTTCCGTATTTTTGTAATAATTATTAATTTGTATAGTGTAGACATGTAAAAGTATATTGTAAAAGTAATCTTTTCTACATCTACCACGATGATGATGATGATGCATATATATATATAAGATATAATTATATGCAAAGTATACATATATATATATTTTTATATTGTAAATTATTTCCAAATAGTTAAATTTATGTAAAAATTATAGCTTGTGAGGGTAAGCGTCTAAGTAATTCTTAATGCCCGGTGGAATATTAGCGCAAGTTTTCCCCTCCCGATTCAGCACAATCCGACTAAGATGTTGAAGTGTGGGGATTTTCCTCTTCAACGGCTGGGTGAGCAGGACCGGTGAATAGTATTTTCCATTGGGCTCGACCCAAACCTACAAAATACAAAATAAAAATCAATAATTAATCAATTTGTCATGCCATTAGTGCCATATATAAATATACCTACAGAAAATAATCCTATAATATTGTCGTTGAAAAAGTAAATATAACTATCCCCACAGTTGCTAAAAGGCAATAATAATAATTACTACGGTGCTACTAATAATAAGAAATTTCACAAATATTCCAATGCAAAACTGATGACTAATGCGTTTAAAAGCATGACCGCTTTGTTTACATTGTGATGAGTACAGCGCATTTACACGGCGAGCAAAATCCCGCCGCTGCTTTGGAAAACTACTGCCAAGTCTTATGCGTGGAGTAATGTGGGGAAATATTCGGGCAGT
>JAQGAK010003868.1:0-13743 GCA_034696945.1 Lipothrix lubbocki
AGTGTGTTCAGTGCCTCTGCTCGTCAGACTGTCTCTGCTCACACTTCAGCAAACACGTACTCTTGAGTATCTCCAACCCTTATTAGTGCGAATGTATAACATAGTGTCGAATCTTAAGATTTACCGTTTATTTTCACGTAAATGTAATTTCGTTTTATTTACATGTTCATTTCATTTAAAATTTTATATTAAAATTGTGGAAAACGTCAATTGCGCTCGTTTACTTACTCATTCATTAAATATCATAGCACGATACAAAGGTGTAGGATATACACTCTAACATTATTAATAGATTTATTTACTACAATAAAAACTAAATTGCGATTCGGAGTTCTTGTGTGGTTGAGACCATTGTGAATATGGCTAGTATTGGAATTTTGAGATAAGCAATTGTGTTTATAGAGAGATTGGAATTGGTATTTCTGCAAAGAAGAAGTAGAAGGAGCAATTAAAAAGTTAAAAATAGGTAAATTCCCTGGCCTGGACGGAATCCCAAATGAATGCTTCAGGGCGTTACCAGAAAACTAGATACTTTTCATACACGAGCTATTTCAAGATATTTTATATTCAGGAAGATGTCCACAGAAATGGTCCAAGACAGAGATAGTAACTATTTATAAAAAAGGAAATCCAGAACTAACGAAAAACTTTAGAGGTATTGCTCTTATTAACAATATTACGAAACTATTTACTTCAATAATAGCAAACAGATTGAATTAATGGGCGGAAAACAACAACGTACTTCCGGAAGCTCAATACGGGTTCAGAAAAGCTCGCTCATGCACTGACCAAATATTCTCTTTATCTAGTATTGTTCATAATCATATAAGAAATCAGAGGAAATTCTACTGTCTTTTCGTTGACTTTAAGAGAGCTTTTGATTCCGTAAGCCACAACCTATTATGGAAATACAACCTATACAAAAAATAAATAAGATTATTCAATTATATAAAAATGCAGGGTTTAGAGTTAGAACAGAGAACGGACACAGTAAACTGATAGATCCGACTGAAGGGGTTATGCAAGGAGATATATTATCAGCGCTATTGTTTGCGTTGTTTGTATCGGATCTTGATGCATTTTTCAAACGTAAGGATTGGAAGGGATTACTTTTCCACGAGTCTGCAGCAGAATTAACATACGTCCAATTACTGTGCTCACACGAACGCCAAGATATTAATTCCTTGTGTAAGTTTATAAATGAAGTGAACTATATATTGTCAAATATGTATTGACTATATTAGAGAATAGAAGCATGGAGATATTCTCTGGCTACCTCTATTTTAAAATTATTCACGCTATATATAATTAAAATATTAGGTATGAATGAAAACGGACTTCCGAAAAGTGTTTTACTTAAACTAATTAATATTGACGAAAATAGTGTATATAAATCAGACTGGAAGTTGTTAGTAGTGTAAAAAATACACGCTCATAAAATAAAAATCTTGATTTACAGAGAAATCTTGTGATTTCACAAGAGATATCGATAGTCGATGCATAGCAGAGGAACGATTAAATCAAGTGGTGAAGAGATGTCTGTAAAAGTGTTTACAGATTTCTCTGGTACGAAGATGTATTGGTAAATATGTCAACTAGAAATTACTACAGACTAATCTGTAAATATTTTATGAATTTGTCTGTGCAAACAAAAACTAAGGAAATATCGGAATGCTCCTGTTATAGACAAATCTGGTAAACAGTATATGAATGTCTCTGTAAATTGAAACGAACGATAAAATTAAAATGAGGTTCACCGTAAAATAAAGAACGAAGTAGAATTGGTTGATATAGTTGTATTGATGATTAATTAAGTAAACATTTTTGGTTACAATGGTGTGAAATGTAGTACAGTAATGAATATTCGACAAATAACACAAAATAGGAGTAAATCATTAAAACAAATGAATGGAAAAAAATAAATACACAGATCTTGACTGAAATATTTCAGTAAAGATGGAGACATCATAAAATAAAACTTATAGTCCATCAACAAATATTATAAGAAAGAGTGAAGAATAATAAACAAAATATACTACAAGAATGTTAAAAAAAATCTTAATGAAATATTTCAAATAAGATCCGTAGGTCGAACAATGTATGGCTTATAGAGTAAACAATGACAGGTGAGATTATACACATGAAAAAAGCAATGTAAGTAAACGTAGTCACGTAGTTGAATGCTTGAATGTAGATATTTAATCTAGGTCCTCAGTTTGTAATTCGGCAGGAGGTTAAGCAGCGCAAATGATGACTTGACCGATGAGAGCTTTCACACACTTGGAAACTTCATTAATGTTTTCATGTAAAATTGTTCTTCCAATAATTCCACGTAATATAAACTGCCATCCAGAATTGCATTCCGATGAAAAGGGACAATTCAAGCATGCCTAAAAAGCTATCCAATGCATGCAAAAAGTTGTTCTGGCAAGGAATGATTGTATTGTCAACAAGTTCCCAATATTCAGATATCTGAAGGGATGGCAGATGACCCTTCATGATGATCTTGGGACTCTTAGCAGGCTTGACTTTTGCGAAATCTCTTGGATCGTTTCTAATCTGGAAAAATAGTAAAGTAAATAAATCAGTTAGAAAGTTTAAAGAAGAAAGAGGTGCGAAATTATTGCCGATAGATAAAAAAAGAAACTTACCGCCACGCATTGATACGGGTACGTTTGACTGATATCAACTGGAATTGTAGTGTTGTTCAACTCCATATTTTTCGCTTCATGAGAAGTAGAAGGAATGTGTGGTGATGCCTTTGCAAGTTTCCTTTTTAATGAGGCTCGTCCGCCGGTAGAAAAAAACCAGCTAATTTCCGAAAACTGTGGTTTATTTATAGAGGCATTGGCAGAAATGCTGTCAGGTTGTAATCACCTACATAAAATAACAAAAATGATCATTAAAGAATGGCTTTTCCTCCAGAAAATATTTTCATGAGGAAAAAATAGTAGGATTTAAAAAAAGCTGAATAACCTTGTCCACAAATATGTAGGCTTGGTTATCCCAAGCCGGTGGCAGGCTTTGCCTGAAGCTACAGCATAGGAAATAATATTGGCATCAGTTGGTCTACGAATATGACGACTGGAATGTAGATCTTACTATAGCCCATTATTCTCTAAAAAAGCCCTAATCAAGACCCTTGCGACAGCATACAAATCTCCCACCACAATAAATTTCCGGTTAGGTATTTTGTCGTGAATTATCTTCGCCGTTTTTTTCGTCGGATGCCAGGACTTGTGAAATATCCTATAATAGTTGAAGTAGAAATGTAGTACATCGAATTATTAAAATAGGAAAAGTATTCCGTTCCTGAAATAATTCAGGAGGGAAAGTAAATAGCATAGGCTTACAAAATGGTACACTGTGGAAGTGTTGACAAATACAGTCTTCTTTGAAATCTTTGGTTGAGAACGCTCGTCATCATATCGACGTCTTGTTAGCCCGTTTGACTTAAGGAACGGAATACTAGGCACGTTAGCTGCCGTAGAGGGTTGCTAAAGAATTTCCACGTCGGTGTTTGCCTATTACAAAAGATTCGAGCTTAAATGAAAGTTTGTCGTTCTTTGTAATATATTATAAATACAAAGATTTATACTTGCCGGTTGGTACTAATGCGGGTTCTTCGCTTGCGATTAAACTTTGTTTTATCAACTTTGTTGTAAAACCAGGAAGTCCGTGATGTACATTTTCTCCATTCGACGAAAGAGTTGACGTAGGGGATTGCTGAGAACTTCCCACATGGGTGTTTGCCTAATTACAAATTTCCAAGCTATAATAAAATTCAATCGAATTTTGTAATCGGTCATAAACACAAATACTTCAACTTCAGTAAATACAAAAACCATGTAGACCTTGCAGTTAGTTGAATTTAGTTTCACAAGAATTTTAGCCTAGATGTTATCAAGTACCTTCACGAAAATATTTTCGATTTTATTGATGAATGTGTTATCAATATTATCGTGGTCTTCATACTTTCTTACCTTTAAATCCATGTATAAGACGCGGTAGAGTTGCACCCGTGTATTATTTCTTCCAGTTGTCCAGATCTTGTCACAAATATTTATGACAAGATAGGAAATAAAGAAATAATGGTGGCAATTCACAATCTTCACCACTAACGCTTTGATAATAGAAAATGAGAAATGATATGTAATAATAAAATTATATCGGTTTATGTTTTTAAATCTGTCGTCGGCGAGATCACAACAAATGAATATACTCTGCTGCTGCTGAAAAAAGCAAATGGATGGAGGAATAAAGGAAGTGCGCAGCAGCAGCAGCACGGAACAGAGAACAAAGGACGCATGACGGCAATGGGAGAACGAACAAAGAAAGACCAGTCGGTCCTGTGATTGGCTGTTGGGATCATGCCACATTGTTTTTAACACTATCACTGAACTTCCCAGTCTTGTGTGAATGCAACAGTAGAAATATGTGCTATGCAAACTACACATGAATTTCAATCAAAATATTTTGAATGCAATAGTCCAATTTAACTGCATGGCATTAATTATATTACATATATGTTTTCATATGTTGTCATATGTTACATATGTTATATACAACATATATGTTTTCATATATGTGGATGAACATTTGATTGTTTCACGTTATCACTCATTTGCATTTATTTCCTCGTGACATTCATGCAAACATTGTGAGCCCGACGAGGGTGGAGATTGCATTTCTCCAGACAACGCAAGGCATTTAGCGGCATTTATGCATCCTCCAAGAAATATTTCTTGGAGGATAGAAAAGATGCACCCTCAATAAATGCTTCTTGGAGGGTAATGAAAATACAGTTTGATGGCACGATTGCATTTTTTAATTATTCTAAGGGATAGTAGAAGAACGACAATCATCTGGTGTGCACGTGAATGTAGCTGACCGAGCTAAGAGTGGAGCAAAATCGTTTTTTCGACCTTTAGTTTCAATAAAGCCTCTGTCAGCTAAAGGCTTAAGTTCAGGTGAGTCAGGTCGTGGATACTTTCTCTGATGAAAAATGTGGAGGATTATGGTGGTTGTTGCAGTTGCAAGTAACGTTTCTTTTTGAAAACATTTACGATGAGATTTTTCTTACTTATGTATAATTTTTTAATTTATAATTTTTATTATACTAGCAATTAAATGATATTCTAAAGCTTGTCGAAAGGTGTCATCTGCTCGACCTTTTCTATAAACCATTTAATTTACATTAGGTTTTGGTCTTGAACGTAATTAGTTTCGGGAACACCTGCACTTCAATTATTTACAGTATACTTCGCAAGTATACATTTTTGTTTCTCACTTATACTTTCTCACTCTAAATATTTACAACGAGAAGTTTTCCAATTTCAACTATATTGTGCTTATAATTACAACTATTATTTTCATTGTGGAGAACACTTGCCAACTGTTTTACTTTAATTCATTATAAGATTGTCAACTAATACAAAGTAACTAAGTTTCGAGAACAACTACTTCAATTACCTTGAGTTTATTTTCTAAATGTTTGTGCTTAAATTTGTGCGTCTTTCAGTTTTTATTTCTCGTTCTAAATATTTAGAACGAGAATGTTTCTTATTCAATGTATAAACTTTTATAAAGGAGAAGTACACTTTTTGGTATCAAACATTCATTTATCCCTGTTAATGATTTTGTTGTGACGACCGCGATTCCGTCATTCCGTGATGGGGTGGAGGGGCGAGTACGGGGGAGTTTGCAGGAGTGGGGTCGCCAACGATTAGGAGAAGAAACGAGTAGATCTACATTGGTTCTAACATACATTTTGTGGTACTGAAATCTCTAGTTTTTAACTAACCTCGTCTGCTGTTATATTTAATATTATCAGCCACCTTAGTCATTCATTTAACCAAATTCTCTTCAAAGATTGCACGTTACAGATTGTTTCGTTTCACTACCAGCAAATAAGTTTGTTCTTCACTAGCATTTTACTGAGATCCCTATAGTTTTTACTCATTAACAGGTTCCGTAGTTGTCTTTGCCATGCATAGAATACCCTTATCATTTATATTACCATATTCTCTATAAAGTTTACAATTTTATAGATTAACTGGTATATGCTTTATTTTAAGGAGATCTCATTTACAAGGCTTAAAGACTTC
Source organism: Lipothrix lubbocki (assembly GCA_034696945.1). NCBI lineage: Eukaryota > Metazoa > Arthropoda > Collembola > Symphypleona > Sminthuridae > Lipothrix > Lipothrix lubbocki. Next base: position 6,108 of record JAQGAK010003868.1, read on the forward strand.
TCTTTATTAAATAGAATTTAAAGAAATGTCTTTAAATCAAGGGCTACTAATTTATTTTTTTTACCGTGTACTGTAACAAATCTTTTAAGGCTGCTCAATAGAAGATTTAATCCTTTTTTTAATTGTACTTAATCAATATTACGAAGACATTGGGTGAAAATTTAGCGTCACCAATATGTCGAAGCGTAAAAGGAGGACATTTATCTCCTTAAAATAAAAAATCTATGCGTTGCATCTATTTACGCAAACAATGTTTGCATGGTGCAGCAGGAAGCGCAGCTTGCTCTGAGTCATTATCATATATCTTATGTCTGTCCCTGTATATTAATCTGTTAATACCTATAGAGAAGTAAACTAGTAAACAGTAAACCTACGGAATTAAGAGTTAAGAATTTAAAGTTTAAAAAGCGTACGCGTTTAAATTGTAACCACTACAATGTATTATTTAAATAGGAAAGATCTGCGGATGCAAATATATGCCGGAGCAAAAATAAAAACATATTTACTGGTCGAAACAAAATTTACTGGTAAAAATATTATATTTACTGGAAAAATATTATAGTTACTGGTAAAAATATTATATTTACTGGAAAAATATTATAGTTACTGGTAAAAATATTATATTTCCTGGTAAAATATTATAATTACTGGTAAAAATATTATATTTACCGGTAAAAATATTATATATACTGGTAAAAATATTATATTTACTGGTAAAAATATTATATTTACTGGTAAAAATATTATATTTACTGGTAAAAATATATTTACTGGTAAAAATATTATATTTATTGGTAAAAATATTATATTTACTGGTAAAAATATTATATTTACTGGTAAAAATATTATATTTACGGGTAAAAATATTATATTTACTGATCAAAAAAATTACATTTACTGGTCGAAAAATTGTATGAACTGTTTGAGATATTATATTTATTGGTCGAAATATTTTATTTACTGCCAATTTATGTTATTGACTGTTGAATAACTAAGTTGTTTATTACAACTACGCCGGACTCTGGCTATAAGAGATTACTATATAAGAGAACTGGCTATAAAACATAATTTGGGCCCGCATGTCATACAAGGTCATGCACATACATACGAGCTCTCTTTATAAGATAATTCCTTTAAAAGAAAATTCGTGATTTAGAGCGTTCTCTTATAGTCCAGTGTGCTGATTGCTTAAAAGCGGTATGATATTAGCCACAATGGACTTGTGCTAAAAGATAACGCTATAAATCACCTACAATATTCTTTTTTAAATAAATTGTTTTACAATTACGTGTTATGCGATTTGAAGGGAACTCTTACAGAGTTTTTTTTACAGATCTCTTACAGCGAGTGTTTCCTAAGGATTTAAATATATATCACATAACATAGTTTTTAATCATGATTTTTAAATTGTGTTAGTTCGCTTCTGTGAATAGTCTTATTTGTTTTCGAATTTATAATGTAAGCATAAATTGCTTTAAATTAGCTTCAACAGTATTTATTTATTTTTAATTGTGGTCGATTTATATAGTTTTCAATTGAAATTTTTCTTACTTTCCTTTCTTGATTTAATATTTGATTGCGTCATCTGTTGTGTAATATAAACTGTTTGTCAACTAGCGCCACCTTTTGCTGTCATGCGTATTGCATATTAAATGTCATCTGTACTACGTATTGTTATTTGTAATATGTTTACAGTGTATATATTTTTTAAATTTAAAAATTCGAAATTACATCGACCAGATTTTTATTTTTAATTTCAAAACATCACTTGCACAACTAGATTTTTTGGGGAATTTTTCAATACTAAAATTATATAGCCATGTTTTGAAATCTAAGAGCCTTTGAGGCCACAAGATTTGATCACAGACAGACAGACATGACAGACGGACAAATCCAAGCACAGCCCCACTATCGTTCACCATACATTCACACAACCGTATAAGAATCCCAGCTACGCTGCGCTTCTAAAAAGCAACGGGATCAATTGCAATTTACTACTACATAAATGCAGCTACAAATACTCACTAAGTGAGAATAACAAATATATAAACCTTATTATGTATACTCTTATGTACTTCCATGACTTTACTATTACGATTTTTATTGATCGCGTTTCGCCACTTTACTAAAACTTACTTAAAAGCAACTTTACTTTTCAGTTTTTTGCTGTTAATTGATTTATTTCTTTTAAAATCAATACACTTAGATGTCCATTTGTTGGATGTAAGGCCCATAATAGAGTAGTGATAATGATTGTGTGTCGAAGTCGAAAGCCAAACACCATGATGTCAGTGAAAGTTTCTTCCTCTCTGTTAATCTCTGCACCTACATATAACCTCTATTTACTTCAAATTTATTACTGAAAAGAAAAACAAACATTTTTGGGACGCATTTGTGACGAAAAGAAAGAAACGTCTAATGTACTTCATAATTTTTACAACAAGAACTAGTCGTCGTCACATCATACTCTTTTGTACATCGGTTTACATAATAAAGGGACCCTTGTGCAAAATTTTAGGGAAATCGCTAGTAAAGAACACTCTTAGAATTTTTGCAATGTTAATTAAATGGTAGCTATGATTGTTCATGGCTAGCAACGATGTCAAAAAATTGTTATCTTTGTCATTTACTCTGAAACCCTTGAAGGTATGGTATTGAAAATATTCATGTACATTATTTCAAGTCTCCTGTCGACTTTAAGCCCTTAAAATTGTAAATCGGACATTCCGTTTGGTTTTTACATCCAAACCAAAAGTATTTTTTCACCTTCAAGTTAGAACAGAGGCAGTTACTTTTCTTAAGGCCAGGAAAGTTTGTTGATGTGAAAAATGTTAAAACGTGAAAAAAGAGAAGAAAAGCAACTTTCCAAAAATGGGAATGTCTCATCCGCTATTGGAAATCAATGTAAATGTACATACATATACACGGAATGACTTGCGACGTAAGCAAAGTTTAAGAGGTATAAGCAGAAATATAATATAACGGTAAAGAAACACATGCTCGAGTAGGTGTAAGCTTCCTGTTGAACGTAATAATTTATTCTTACTTTATGTAAGTAATCGTCTGTATTAATTAATTACAAGTAGAACCAACCAACATGAACACATGCCATTGTAATAAACATTTAGGTGTACATTATATTCACAAAGTAGGTAAACAGCATATTTTGTTTCAAATGGGCGTGAATAATTTCAAATAGCAGCGCACTTAAGTACTTCAATTTCCGTCTATATTCAGCTTTAATTTTTAAGCCTGTCTGTGCTTGTAGGTTGGCGCATGCAGCAGTCCTTGGAGCTGTTTTGACTTCAAGGCCTGATTTTAATTAAAGCTAAACACTAATAATTTGCGCAGTACATAAGTATAAAACTAATGATATGCTTTCGTAAGTACGTCAGTACTACGGACAATTACGAAAGAAAATTATAACTGCAAAAAACACTGGAGACAATGTTATTGAAATAGATATTATTATTTTGGATACAGCTGGAAACACAGAAATTACTATTTATTTTGTCTCCTGAGAAAGGCAAATTATTGGAATTTGGAAAACTCCACACAGTTTGACAAACAAAATGTTTAGATTACTATTGGTAGTATATTTACTTCAAATCTTCATTTTTCTTTGCATGGCAACAGCTGGATTTCCCAGCTCTACGAAATCGGACATCAGATCCTTCAAGATAGACGTTTCTTGTTCAGCCATATCTCCTTTGAACATCATTGAAGTTTCCAGAGCATTAACATCTTTGAACATTTTAATTATTTCCACGATTATCCCAGTTTTAACTGTCTCCACTAATTTCACCGATACTGGGACGAACGTGGTTCATACCATTTCTAGAATTAAAGTTTATGGGAGCTGTAATTGGGTCAATGTGTTTTTAGAATTGGCGACGATGCTTTCAAACCATGGGATTCCATTAGTTAATCCAAACTCAGTAAATAAAAATCCAAATGTAAATAAAAAATCCTCGAAATATTCCATCGAGCCACAAATCGATTTTAAATATCCAAGTTCAAAAGAATTAGAACAGTTAACATATACATTAGAGCAATCAGCAAATAAATTAAAACATATTGAAAATAAGTACTGGAACCTACCACGTAGAGTGAACGTAGCTGGAAATCATTTCCATATGGCGGGAATAACCGTCCCACCCCTTCTAACCTTTAGAAAGTCTATTGCAGACATTGAGGGCGGCACCTTTTACGCCATTTTCTCCACAGCGGCCAAGTATTACAATTACACTTTTGACATAAATACTCAGCGCTTCAAGGAACAAGGGCAAGGGCGAGTTAAAAATGGAACGTGGTCTGGGGTAATTGGAGGAATGATCCGAAAGGAATTTGATGTTACGTTTATGGGTCACCAAGTCAGTCGCTACCCGCATTTATTTTACACCACGCCTCTTATGTATGACGAAGCGGTTTTCGTTGTGGGGCAACCTGGAATCGCTTTAAGGTGACATGGTGCTTTGAATACTTATTTTATTTACTATTTATTAATTATACATTAATTGTTTGTTTATTATATGTTAATTATTTATTAATTATATATTAATTAATTACTTATTATATATTGATTATATATCATGGGCGAAGGATCTGAAAGTACCAACTGCATCACGTGCCAATGTCTTAATGTAAAAACGCGGGAACGCTCAAAATTCTAAAGTCAAAAGTACCACAAACAAATGTTTAAAAGTGAAGTTCTAAATTTTGGTATGTTTAGACTAGACATGTTTAGGGCAAGGGATTTTGGTACAATAAGGCATTAGCCACGCAGTTGGTACTTCGCCGACGATATTCATAATTTATTTGCGATATATTTATTATATATTAATTAAGTTTTTATTTGTTCTTATATTCAGATGGGATTCGCTAATAAAGCCATTTACCTCCACAGTGTGGATGTTTACACTCCTGAGCGTTTTCTTAGAAATGATTACAGTTTGTGTGTTGATGACTGTGCAGAAAAAAATGGGGAAGAAATTGCATGAAATTATTTGGAATTCTTGGAATATTCCTTTTAGCTTAAGTGTCGAACAGGATCCACCGGTACCGGCGTTCTTAATGAAACTTGGGTTGTTATGGACGGTTGCCTGGATGGTTTTAATTGCAGGCTACAAAGATAAACTACTAGCCACTTTAACCTTTCCCGAACTACAATACATTCCCACGACTATAGGAGAATTGGCCGAACACCCAAATTACAGGCTTCTTCTCGATGGATTCTTAATATCTTTCCGACTCAATCATTCACATAATCGGGAAGTTGAGGCTATTAAACCCAGGTGGGATTTTAGTTGAGAATTAATAAGAATTCTTTTTTAAAAATTTATTGTTACTAAACTTGTTTTTTCAAGTTTGTTTTGATTTTGTAATTAATTTCTATTTATTCGAATCTATTGTTTTAATTTATTTAGTAGTATTAATTTCCAGGAATTAATAATTACTCGATTTTATTCAGACTGGAACTGCTTGATGCCAAAGCCACAAATTCTGTAAAATGTGTTATGCCCGCAACCCTCCAGACTAAAACCGTTTGCATGGGCTTCAAACCAATGCTTTTAATGGCGGTTGCGACGAATTTAACAATTAACTACCATTACAGCACTTCCGTTATAAGCAGCAATATCCTCCCACACGTCCACGTTTCCGTGGCTTTAACCAAATACTCTAAGTTCTGCCAGGATTTCGAAAGGATCACGGGCTCTTACAGAGAAGCTCATTTATATGAGAGATCCAAGGAACACGTTTTAACAACTTATAAGAGACGGGGAATGCGATGGATGAATTCTGAGAACGCAGGGCTTCAGTCGATTTTAGAGGGGAAGATGAATGATCAAACTCAAGGCGTTGTGATATTAACCGTTCGACATATTTTACCCGTTTTGGTTTTCTTTTTGTGTTCGTGTGCAAACACGCTGATCGTGTTTGCATTTGAAGTGTCCAAACGAAGACATAAGAAGGCATTTATTTTGGTTCCGGCGATGCCGCGTAAGAAAGGTCGGCTTAAACTTCGGAACAGACGGGCTTGGTATTGAAAAATGTACGATCGACAAATTTAATTTTATTCAAAGAAGTTAGCAAACAATATGATTCTCTTGTTTATTAAGCTATAGACAACGTAGATAATAATTTAACTTGCGGATATGTTTTTTGTCTCCCTTTAGCAATGAACTTTATTTAATCGCAATTGAATTCGAGACAATGAAAGGATTTCACAGGCACATCTGGACTTGTCAAATTGGTGATTAATTGCACATAAAAACAGATGCCGTCGGAAACGCATGTGAGTTCATAGCGTTAATTCAAATTCAAGTTAGAATCGCAAAATTCCTGTAGGATTACTGTGCCTGTAATTATTAAATTAATTGAAAATTATTTTTGACAACCTAAATTCTAATAGGTTCGTTAACATTGTAGAACCATGAGGCCCTTTAATGTTGAAGAAAGCATTACAAGTGTGGATGCTGCACTTGAAAAATTGGGTGCGGGACTTAATCTTTAATTTAGTTTTGTTGCATTTCAGTGTAATTTGCACTTGTAAAATAATATATTCAAATAAATATGAAAATTTGATAATTTATATTAATATTATTATTATATAAATATTTTATGATGAATTAATTTTGTATTTACTTTATATTGATATTTTTATTAAATAAATACAGTTTTTTTTGAATTTGCTTGCTAAATTATTATTACTAAAACTTTGACCATTTGAGTTTAAAAAAATTATTGTGCATTTAAATTTTGAATTTCCAGGTGGATTTTCCTATTTCCAACTGTACATCGCATTTGTCATCCTTATTGCCGAAATACCGACAGCAGCAATATTATTGTCACTTATTTTTACAGGATCGAGCAACGTTCAATTGAAGTGTGTCAAGAATGCCACGGAAACTCTGGTCACGGCAACAGATTTAAGTTTCTGCAATCAAAATTGCACTTATGTAATTGATGAACACTTACCCGTGCTATCAATTGTACAGGAAGTGAGTTTAATTCTTGAAAGGCTTTTATTTGTGATTAAGAAAATTAAACAATAATCCCCTTGATGTGTTAATTAATTTGATAAAATACTAATATTGCAAAACTCATAAAATTCTTATCTAAATAAAACGTGAGCGTAATGAAGATGTTTAAGTACTTTTACGTCCATGCACTTGAAGAATTTTTAATTTGCTTTCAATTATAAAATGTTGTTCTATTTTTACATTAAATTTTACTTATTTATTAGTAATTAATTCGTTTATAAAAAAGCTGTATTGCTGTCCAATTTCCATTATGTAACAATCTTAATTTCAACAGTGGCAATTGATTTGTGACCGTGCCTGGATTCCGGATTTCTTCACCACCGCTCAAATGTCGGGAATGATGTTGGGAGCCATGTCGGCTACTCTGTTGGCCGATACGTATGGCAGGAAGACAATTTTCTTTACGGTGATGGCGACCATGGGCATGTTCAACTTAGCTTCTGGATTTGCTAATTCCATGTATTTATATGGAATTACTCGATTCTTAGCTGGAATATCCCTTGGAGGTTTGCATATTCATATTTTATTTATTAATTATTATTATTTATTTATTATTATTTATTTATTATTATTTATTTATTATTATTTATTTA
>JAQGAK010003869.1:0-13737 GCA_034696945.1 Lipothrix lubbocki
CCTGAGCATATAGATTCTTAAGTTAGCTTTAGATAATATAGTTTCTACATGATCATTCCATTTAAGGTTCTGATTTAGCTGTATACCTAATAATCTACATGATTTTATTTTCGGTATAATAGTCCCATCTATATGTAGGTCAATATTAGAAAATTTCTTATTTCGACTTGGATCAATTATTATTTGTAAACATTTCTGGGGATTAATTTGCATTTTACTTTCATTGCACCATCTACTTACATCATTTAACATTTGTTGCATTTTGGGTTTTGTATTATAATTAACTAATTCCGGCAGTGTGCAATCATTAACAAAGGCTACAGTTAAATTTTTGTTCGTAGAATATTTTGTATTAATCTTACCTAATAGCACATTAATAAGAATAATGAATAAAAGTGGCGCTAATTTAGTTCCCTGGGGTGTACCATTCTGTATACTTAAAATATTCGATAAAGTGCTTCCTTCTCTTGTACACTGAGTTTGATTTCTTAGAAAATCTGCTAACCATGATATATTATGTAGGTTGATTCCTAAATTAATTAAATTGGTTATTAAAATATTGTGGTCAACTAAATCAAACGCTTTTTTCAAATCAATTAACACTAATATGACATAATAATTTGGTTTGTCCTAATTTTCTAAATATAAAATCAAGCAAATTTACAAGGTAATGCGTTGTTGATGCTTGTTGGATAGTTCCATATTGATTTACTTCCAATTGATTTATTATCTGATCGTAAATTCGTTTAAACATAAAATTTTCAATTATTTTGGAAAATAAATTAGTTTGAGTAATTTGACTTTTGTCATTTAGTGTAATAACGTTTGGAGATTTTGGAATGGGGGTTATGTAGCCTAACTTCCAATTTTAGGGAAATACATAGTTTTTAAGTGAGAAGTTATAAATGTGAGTTAATGGTTCGGTGAATAACCAGCAGAACTCTTTAATTATGTTTGTGGGTAGGGACATTACTTTTTGTTGAGGATAATGTTGACATACTTTTAAAAACCTCCATCTCACTTAACTCTAGCAGTTGGAAAGTATCAGGAATATTTTCAAAAGTCGTTGTAGATATGGGTTCATAGGAGTTGTTAATATTGGTAAACAACGAGTTATTTGTGTTTAACAGTTCGTTTTTGTCGGGAATATTTAAATGTATTGCAATTTATCAACACAAGAATTCGGTCTCATGCCACAAATTGTCCTTACTACTTTATACCAGTTTACTGTTCCTGTCATAATATTAGGGACGATTCAAATATTACGTAACGCACCTTGAAGGGGGGAGGGGTTTTTTCTTGCGTTACCGGTGCGTTACGTTCGGGGGGAGGGGGTTCTGGCCAACGTGACGTAACTCCTGTATGTATTACGTGCGACGATTTTTTGGACTTTTAAATTTCATATCGTCAAAATTTGATGATTTTTTATAAATTTGAAAGTGTCCATATAAGTGACGTAGGCGTTACACTATTTTTTGGTAACGATTGCGTAGTGTAACACATTGGGATTAATTTTGTTTGCATAATAACAACGTAATATAACGGTGGGTTAATAGAAATGATAGTATAGTGCTATTTTACGTCAACTAAAATATACCGCTAATAAACACCACTGGTCCCTATATATTCTGTTTCCCGTGTATGGACAACTTTTCTCATAAAAACGAGATATTTCTGCAAAACGTCTAAGATATGTCAGTCAATATATTACAGTTATTTGAATACACACTATTATAGATGGGGCAAAAATTGATATTTAAATGAGTAACCTAATTCAGCTAGTCATTTAAAAAAAATTTAACTCATATTTCACCAAATTATCAGCTTTTAATATAAACTGAATAGTTTTTTTAAATTCTTTAAAAAGCGAGTTTATAAAAACTCCACTGATTTTTTAATTGATTGTAATTTTTCTAAATTAAGTGGAAATTTCTTGAACTGTAGTTAAAGTTACTATCAAGTAATACTTAACTTCGCTCTGAAGAAGATAACAACTTGTTATCGAAAGCTTAGCTGAATAAAAATTAGCATTGACTTCCACAGTGCCGTTAATATGAACACATTTGTAGTTAAAGTGTTCATATACTATCGACGTACAGAGTAAAAACACGTTGCATTGAAATCATGCGAGTCCGTTGCCGCTATATGTGTGTATTTAGTGAAACTTCAGCTACAGCCCCTGAAAAAACAACTCTGTAAGTGATACTATCAAATGTGGTTAGGATGTAAATAAATAACACAGTTTAACGCTTGAACATATTGAATAAGATCACAGAAATTTGAAAAATAGAGTTTCTAACACCATATTGAATGATTTCCGTTGATTTTCATTTATTTTAACTAAAAAATTAATATCGTTACACTTAGGGGGTAGGGGATGATTGTTAGCGTTACGTGTGCGTTTACATGAAGGGGGGAGGGGGTCAAAAATCATGATTTTTTGCGTTACGTAATATCTGAATGGTCCCTTAGAACAAATATTTGTTTTGTATTTAATTTTAGCATCTTTAATTAGATTTAATAATTTTACTTTCAGTAATTTTGCTAATTGGTAATTGTTATTGAAGTTTGCAGATTTCAGATCATTGGCTATACTTTTTATATCTTTAGTGATCCAAGGAGCTTCATTTTGATTTTTTCTATAAGTGGGAAAGATTCGTTGAACTTCGTAATTAAAGTTTTACTAAGAAATTCCTCTTTTTCGTCTATTGTTGATTTATTTTTTTTTTCATCCCAGTTATAATTTTTTAACAATGATACAAATTTTATTTTTTTCGCGTTATTTATGTCCCTCGTTTTAAATTTTTGTTTGTTTGGTTTATAAGGAATTGATCCAATTGGTTGATACGTGATAACAATGTGCCCATGTAATTTATTGTCCAACGGCAAATTCGGTTCCGGCTCATAATAAAAATTGTATAAATCTGTAAACAAAAGATCTAGTGTTGATAACATTGGCGAATTCACAGGAAAAAAGGTTGGAAAAGTATTCAGTTGCTTTAGTGATGTAATTTTACTGAACTGGTGTGTGTAACCCCAGTCATTAAAATCACCTAGGATTATAAATTTAGGACTTACATACCTAACTTTAATTTTATCAGTTATCACTATTAATTCATATAACAATTTCTTCCTAGCTTGAGATGATGCAGTTGGCGGAATGTAGACATTTACTATTGTTATTACAGATACACTTTTGGGCAAATAATTAGGCCGTAGTATCACTACAATTAGTTCAAATTCATTTTTCTCATTAATATGGAGGGATAATTTTTAAACTGGAAGGACATAATGGTATTTGTTACATAAATGGCCACCCCTCCACCCCTCTTTTTAGTTCTAATGCATTCATAAATTCTAAAATTGGGAATTATTAATACTTTACAAGACTTACCCCAGGTTTCAGTAATATTAATTACATCATAATTTAGACTAAATATTCCCTTAGTGACGCGTGGAAACCAGTTATCCCTAAACTTCGAATTTAGATGAATATTTAAATAATAATTTTAAAAAACTAGCTTTGTATGATTAGAATGTAACTAAAATATTGCACTTCATATTATTACTCAGAACTTAGCCTGACGATGAACGACGAAGTCGATCGAAAGCTTGCTTCTTAATTATCAATAAATATTGTTTGTTAAAAACCACGTAAGCCAGATTTAAAATCATGGATAATTAAAAAGGTGCGTTTAATGTAAAAAAAATATTTAATGAAGAATTTAAATATTGTAGTAATGATATGTGCCCAACCGTAAAACCATCACAGCCGGATTTTGCGCAGGAGAAAACTAAAAGTACGTAATCTAAAAAAAATCAGCATGTAATAAATGTTACACCGTGTGTAATGTTATAGAAAAACCCGTGCACCGAAAAAAGCTCTGTCAAGAAGAGTGCATACGCTTGTGAGAATTGGAGTCCGGAGAAACATAGCCGGCTTTGAGTCTAAGCTGCTAGAATATTAATAGAGCTCGTTACTCCCAGAAGGTTAAAATACAAGCATTGGAGTGCATAAAAATATTATTAGTAATACAATTGTAAGCGAGAGTCTTGACTTGAAGAGTTGCAATAAGACTTGTAATAATGCCCGTTATATATGTGAATAATAGTTAAATATTGAGCTCTAGGCAATGTTAAGCGCTGTTGAAGTATCTACATCTATACACTTGCAAGCTTCATACATACAAACTTGCAAGCTACTTACATATATACTTGCAAGCTACATACATACAAACTTGCAAGCTACATACATACAAACTTGCAAGCTACATACATACAAACTTGTAAGCTACATACATATATATTTGGAAGCTACATACATATAAACTTGCAAGCTACATACATACACACAGTTGCAAGCTACATATACATGCATACTTGAAGGCTACATACATACAAACTTGCAGGTATAAGTGCACACGTAAATTTGTGTCAGGGGGGTGATTATTTACTCAGAGGATAGGGAAACGTATCGGATGCGAGGAGGATCTGGCATTTCTGGAGTTTAATTCTAGCATCATTCCCTGTGTATAATGGCCTGTGTTGTAGGCGTGTGTGTGTATATTAGGGCCCAGGATTAGAGTATCCTGCTGATGAACCTTCAGCAAGGTTTCCACTCTACTGTCTTTGGAGGTGCGGGAAGGGTGAGAGACAAGAAATAAAATGGTAGTCATCTCTCAGGGCAAATCGAGCATGAAACAATGAGTTGAGGAGCGTTTGTCAATGGGGCACTTTCCCCGTTTCTTCTACTCTCCTCCTTTCTCCTCTGGCTTTTCTGACTCCCTTCAACTCATTCTTATACTCCCTTCAACTCATTCTTATACTTCCTTCAACTCACTTTCTCTTGCTGCACTTTCTCCTTGACAGAACAGTGAAGATTTTCTGGGGAGGGGAATATTTGGAAGAAAAGAGACTGCATCCTTATGAGTTTTATTACTTGGTGCAATATGTTACATGGATTATTGCAGTTTTGCCTGTTGTGCACCATTTTCTCCTCTAAATTCAGCAATATTACCCTTTCGGGTAATGTTCTCAAGGTCTAAAAGGAAGAGTTCTAGAAGACGGAGTTCAAGAAGAAAGGGTTCTAAGTAAGAGAAAGGGAAGGTTGTTTGGTCATTTCGAAGCAATTCCTTCCTCACGTTTAAAGTAGTTTCATACTTCTCTGGCAATGAGCAAGGGTTCCGTAATTACATTTAAGGCTAGGAAATGTGCTAAATAATGCTTCGAGTCCAATCGGAATCCTATTAATCAGGACAAAAAGTGTTGAAACCAATACAATTATGGCCGGCTGTAATGGTCTTTGTGCCCATTAAATGATTCGACAGAGCCATTGTGTCCACGCTGCTCTGACTTCTCACCCGTGGCTTCACACTTGCTCAGTCTGCCTGGTGGACCGTTAAAGGTTCGGGATTTAGCTCCTTTTTTTGCCTCTTCCCTGCACCTCTTTCCCGCCCTAATTTATTGCAGGACATTGCTTTTATGTATTGTGTCCAGGGAGGATTAAAATCATCAACTATATATACGTTTCCCCGGCGTCCTCAAGAAGGAAAGTCGGACATGTTCGGAGATTTTACTTGTAGTAGCTAGTTCCTCCAGAAGAAACCTCCAGAAACTTCCAATGTACACAGAAGTACAAGACGAACATTGTACAATAAGCGTTCTTGTATCGAAACCTTTCAACACATTTAGTAACACACAGTTTCACACGCAATGGACACTATCGCTGCATGAACAAGGAGTCGAGTTGACTTGGGCATGTAAGTTTGCCCGGGGGTGATATGAGTGTATCTACATATAGGAAGATACATATATACACATATGCACATCCCAAGGGTTTGTTTTGTGCAAACTTAAGTCAAACATGCACATAGCTGTATTTGTGTATAGTGTCCTTCTATATATAGCTTCATATAGTCATGTCCACAATGTATCCCAAATGCACTTGCTATGGGAAAGGACGGTGACATTATTTGGCAGGAGAAAGGCGTGACGTGATCCTCACCTATTCTTGCCCTCATTTTATTGATCATTTAACCCCGTCGGAGGATTTGAGGTGTGGGGCCATGCAGTCACTATTATTGAAGCTCCCAACATCCAAATATCGTTTCGGAGTGTCTTGGGAATACTTTGACTATTTTTATTGCTGATGTCAGGACAAAATATAACAGCAGTCCCAGAGGATCTTCAAAGATGCACGACTTTTCCCTCGTAGGTTATGGCTTTGAATGTCATAACCTACATTTGATTTGCTATACATCTGATTGCTGATTTGCTCTTTGCTTTATTTTATTTTATGTCCTATTGAAATCACATTCATTTTGGAATTCCGTCAAGATGTCACTGGGTCATACACATAGACTGCAAATCTAAAACGCTTGATTATCTCTCGATTCATTACTTTTCTATAGATACTTTCTCCAAGCTTCAAAATGACTCCATACTTTCTCCAAGCTTCAAAATGACTCTATACGTTCTCCAAGCTTCAAAATGACTCTATACTTTCTCCAAGCTTCATGACTCAGTGATCTGTGATGATTTGGAGAATGTTTAGTTGGGAGCTGCTGAAACAGGAAGATTTGGCATATTGTCCAATATATAGGCAAATAGAAAAAGAAAGTTTTTTTCCGATTTCCTAAACTCACGAAATCTTGTATGTAGGGGAAAGGTTGGAAGGTGCGGAAAAGGAATTGGTTCCTTGCATTTGTCTATAGTAAATGTGTACATGTGTGTGTGTGTGAGAGAGAAACGAGAAAAAAATCGTGACATTCGGTGGCTGGAAGAGATTGAAAATGCTTGCTCTACTACTAGCATTACATCCCGTAACATTATCGATTTCAGCAACCAACTGAATTTTATTTTCTCCCCTGTACATATTTCTTCTCCCAGCATTTTTCCCTTGTCGGCTCGTAGTCAGTCAGTCTTCTTTTTGAACACACTTGGAGCCTATTTGGCCTTTCAAAGGAAGGAGCATATCTTGATCACATTTAAATGTACCTCTCTATACGTAAATCCTTTCGTCCGATTCAGGCCTGTATCGTAAAAAATCCTGGCGTACCTACGATTTGAAAATCTCCAAGTAATTCCCAACATTGGGATAAATAAAAAAAGGCCTACAATAGTGACGTGGTTACCCCAACCAAGGAGAAGGACAATTTTACAAAAGGAGGGTACACATGAGAGTGGCTGAGAACGTTACGCAAGAATGTTTTGTAACATTAGAAAATAGTACATTTTGAGACTTGCATATATGAAGCTAGTTTGGAAGAAGGAGAAGAGGACGGTGAAGGGGAGAAGAGGGAAGGGAAAGCTTGGGAAAGAGTAAAAAGAAGGAGAAATATTCCTGTAACGACCCTTTTAATGCTGGGTAATGTCAAGCCTATGAAGTCACATTTATTTTATGAATGTGCAATCCAATTTCATTTGTGTACCGCAAAGCTTTTCATCATCTTTTTTGGAGAAAGGAAGAGAGACGATTTGGATTTAGCGAGGATCTGAGCTTTCTCCATCCAATGATATAATTTTGGTGGGCATATACTATATACGATATGAAGACTCCTTATATCTAGGATTTGAGTATATACAGAATTGCATACGGAATTCTGCTATCGTTGTGGATATTGCATGTGTGGGATGATATGCGGGATAATATTGTATGCAGGGAGAGAAAGAATCCAGCGACTACATAAAGAGTTTTCTCCAGGGGATTCCCCCCGAAAAAGAAGACAAGCTTGATTCTTTTCCCCGACCATGAAGAGGAATCTCTATTAAATTTAGAGCCACAGTGCTCCTGCTTCCATCCTTTTGACTATCTCTCTTTCTCTCTCTCTCTCTCCTTATGACAATCCTATGAGTTTCCCTTGAATGAATAACATTAGATATGCTCCAGCCCTTGTTACAAATGGCCGTAGTTGAACGCCTAAACTACCGCTCCTGTCCTCGTTCCCGTACTTTCACTCGAGCACAACAAGCCTGCTAAGCATTCCTGCTCTCTGGCAGAACGGGCTGTGGCCCTGCTATTCAAATTGTCATCCACTTCATCTTTTTCACTGCTTTCCTCTCCCTTCCTGACACACTCACCCATATCTGGATTCACATTACGATCCCTATCTGGACACATATAGCACTCCCGTCTAATCTCCCCAACGAAGGAAGCACTTGCCACACGAGCCGCCCAACCTCCTGACTTCGCCCGTGGTTCCGTCACAAGCTCAACATTTCATTACTGGTGACGTTCAAGAGGATTCTTACTATTCATGTGAAAAATAAAATTCTCTTTTTAGCCCTCACAGACAACTCTCCCGCCTTACGCTCACCATCCTCCGTCATAAATAAAATCTCTTTATAATTGCTGTCTCCCTACCTTCCTCCTTCCTTTAACTGCTCTCCATGCTTTCGCCTCTTTTCTCAGCCTCTTGAGACTCTTAGAGGTATAATAATTTATCACATTTTGAACAATCATTTCGGGATAAAATGCCGTCTCAACTCAACGGTGACGTTGCCAAGCTGATGGGATTATATTTTACATAGGTGAACATGCTGGGAATTACCTCACATTATTAACTGTTTAGCACATTCCTGGCAGTAAAAATGTGTAAACAGCTGCAAGAGCTTCAATTAAACTTTCATGGAGAAACAAGTGGAAACTGCAGTGCGGCACAATTCCACACACAAGAACTTCACGGGGATGTGACCAGCAGTTACGTCTTTGGTATTGAAATAATGTGTGCTCTTCTGGTTATGAAGACCAGATGATGCATCAACTACTATTGCCATCTTCAGTTTTGGCTAAGGGAGCATGCTGACCATATGCCTAATCAGCACGTTAATAGTAATAATTATCTTTTATTTTTTTATATTTATTTTCCATGCTTTGACAACAGATTTAAAAATTTTAGTTTTGGGAGTGAAAAGTGAAAGCGACAGTTAAGATGTACAAAAGCCTAATGTTATTTATAACATTACTTTATAAAGCTTCGCTTAAGCTCGTGTTTATGAAACCAGACGGGAAAAGTGAAAGCAAGAGAAAGTCCGTCATATTCCGTCGTTCAGCAGTTGACTTCACTACTTTACTATTGAGATGTACATACATACATTGACATGATGTCGCTCACATGGTAATAAAATGTTTCCCTGAACGAAACAGGCTTTCTTCAAATTCCAACATTGTTTTCCTGAATGAAACAGGCTTTCCCCAAATTCCAACAGTGTTTTTACAAGCATAATCATCCACCATTACATGTAAATGTAATACACCTGGTAGATTAAGAAGCTGTAAAGAAACACCCACGGAGTAGTTAGACATTTCTGTGGAGCTACCCATTTAGCCCAGACTTTATTTCCTGCCAGAGTGTTGTTGCCAGCTATATTATTATCTCCTCATCTTTTTAATTCAATTTCCTTCATGTCAGATGTATGTTAATTTACTCTGTGCAACACCTGTATAGTCCTGATCTCCGGGTATTTTTGTATAATACAAGTACACAATTTCTGTATATAATTTTTGTACATAATTTGTGTACATATGGAAGGTTCTGTATATAAGTATTCTGTACATGTATAATTGTTCTTTAGAAAAGCCCCGTATATAAGTATTTACTTGGAGAAAATTTCCCTGAGCATTCCAAAAGTTGCTACGCTCGACCGAAACACATTCATATTAGCAGCTCCTACTCATTCTTCTCCTCGTTTTCTCCTGAGGAAAGGTAAATATTTGTACACACGCGAGTTTTCAGCTACTTTGCCTAAGAATATAAACAAGTGGAAATGAAAGTGGAATTAGCTCCCATCCTGCCCCGCTTCCACGACATGACAGCACTTGTAAGTATGTATACACTTTGTAACCAGGCGCATAAATAGTGCTGTAATGCACACTCCCTATGCTATGCCTTATGCTCTAATTCCCATTTAGTAGTTATACCTACGTGTAATACAACACCTAAACACATATGCAAGTACGGACGTAGTAGCTAGTAGCTAATTTGTACCATGCTCCAACAACAAGAATAACATCTCCCAACACTGGTACACATCCCACAGAGGTAGAAACAGCGTTAAAAATAAGTACGGACATGGAAACTTATAAGTATGTAAGATATACCTAATATCTACATAATTACTACATGTAAGCCCTGCTGTCTTCCTTTAATAAGAAAATTAACCCACGCTGTAAAATTGGTTTCCACCCTTGAAAATTACACTCCATGAAGCATCAGAATTCCGGCACACAGGTATTTCCTTACACGCGCTCCTTCTACTATTTCCTTACTTCTTCCATACTTCTTCTATACTTCTTCCATACTTCTATACTTCTTCCATACTTCTACTATACTTCTACTATACTTCTACTATACTTCTACTATACTTCTTCTATACTTCTTCTATACTTCTTCTATACTTCTTCTATACTTCTTCTATACTTCTTCTATACTTCTTAGTCTATACTTCTTCCATACTTCTTCCATACTTTTACTATACTTCTACGCTCCTTCCACTTCTTCTAATACTTAATCCCCGTATCACCAGCATTGTTTCCCAGTCAGCAACAACTTCCTTGATAATGTAAATACGCACTCTGTTTATCTATTTTAGCATCGTTTAGGACCGGGGATAGGCAATAAAGGATGAGTTCAACCTGCGGAGACACTATACAAGTTAACGTGAATTTACAAGGTCCTAATTTCCTAATTATCATCATCATTAGGGCAACTTCATTCATATCCTTCAAACTGCGTCTTGTGTAAGCACAATGGAGGTATGTGGAATACGCGCTGCTGTTTGGCCATTAATTAATAAATCATTAGTTGTTGCTCAAGGTACTTTTTCTCAAAAATTTGTCTCCTGACATAATCTGCATGATGATTTTCTAGTTTACATGAAATTCGTAGGTATATTGCTGAAATACCAATTAATTTTTTTTAATTCTAGATAAAAAAAATAAATTCTAGATACACAAATACAACTTATTTCGAAATAAAACCAAAAATTAATTTTAAATAAAAAAAAATTAAAATAAATTCGTGATAGACAAATAAAAATTAAGGAAAAATGACTAAATAAAAATTAATGTAATGAAATAATTTAAACCCCACAGCTTTCGTTGTGCACGAACTGCTGCAATGCCATTACTCTTATGAGATCGTGAGCATGACATTATCCCCAGCACGATGTGTACATATTAAGCAGATTTTGTATAAAAGGATTGACTCTTGAAAATCAAATATTGGTGGAGTAGAGCAGATGTAATATTACAGCATATTAAAAACGTGTCTTACATCCGGGAAAAGCCAAGTGAAGACCTACTTTCGCCGTGCATGCAATTTACAGACGGATTTCCCTGAAGCAAGTGACAACCAAAGAAACTGGATCATCCCGCCGTAGATACAGCAATGGAAGAGAGAGAGTTGTAGTGCATGACTCGGGATTAAATTCACCAACAGCAACAGCAATCTGTTTGCTTTTTATATCGATTCCTAACTTGCTTTGTTCTCTGAAATCTACCCACATAATAATGCTGCGTGGTAAAAGACATTGGGATTCAATACCAACAATTTCACACGATGTATACAAATGTATATGATATTATCCCCTGTATATCTTCAGGACAGCGCCTCCATGCTCAGGAGCTCCTGTCAGGGGTGAAAGCCAACTGGAAATAAAGGTGGTCGTGAGGATTGCAAAAAAACAATATTTACATATGGATTAACTTTTATTCCATATAGGAATAACACTGTCTTGAAAGAAAGTGCGTAATCGCCTAATCTCATCCTGAGGTAAGCTTCTTTGCTCTATGTGGAGAGACTTACTTTTCTTTCGGAGAGACTTCCTTTCTCTCCAAGAGACTTCCTTATGGAAAGGCTTATTTATATATGTATATCAACATACTTTATTAGTCCTGTATACATATTAGAGCTTTGCTTGTTTATGCGAGAACTTCACTTTTGTATACTTATATGAATCTAGCTTATGATGGAGGCTTAAAGAGAGTATAAAAAATCGGGTGGGTTATATCTGAGAAACTTGCTTTTGCGGGAGAGATTTCCTCACGGGAGATTCTTCTTTACTAAAGAAATTTGAGTGAAAGCGTGATGTTGCAACCTTGAAGGTGTTTGTGGTGAAAGTAAGAGAAGGAGGATTTTTAGCTTTTTTATAAATATTCTCTCAAAGGATACAGCTCCACATATACACAAAATCCCACATATATACTTGATATAGTCTTATATATACTTGATATAGTCGTATATATACTTGATATAGTCTTATACATACTTGATATAGTCGTATACATACTTGATATAGTCTTACATATACTTGATATAGTCTTATACATACTTGATATAGTCTTATATATACTTGATTTAGTCTTTTATATACTTGATATAGTCTTATATACACTTAATATAGTCTTATGCATACTTGATATAGTCTTATATATACTTGATATAGTCTTACATATGCTTGATATAATCTTATATATACTTGATATAGATCTACACACTATATCTAAGTATATAGTTGCATACATAGAATCCCCTTTAGAGGATAATCGTTGAATACGCACACTTGTGTAAAATAGCATTCTATTGAATCTGAAAGAAAATTCGCTGTTAAAGTCTTGAGAACTCAACGTTTCAACATACTTTTTCTCGAGTATCGGCTCCACAACGCCCGACCGGAGTAATGTAGTTATAAAGCAGAAGACCAACTTTTTATTTTTTTCTCCTTTTCACTCACTCTGCCACAGCATCTCATCTGATCTGAATGTCTGTTTCACATGCAAACTCGCTCGGCTTGGTGCGTGTGTATTTGTGTGTGTGTGTGTGTGGAGGGACGTGGGAAAGCAAGACTCCATCAGGTTTCCCATGAGGACTAAACTCCAATGGTATTCTTTGTGTAAGCCTCTTGGTAAATACTTAGCTTACTCTCGAGTCACACTCAACGCAGTACACATCCTTCCTTCCTTTCTTCTCCTATTTTCCCCTCCTCTCCCCACAAGCCTCACCGTACTTCCCTTAGTACATTTTCCCAAGCCTTTCCATGAATTAAACCCAAATGTGTAAGCTCCTGAATGTGCATTGAGTTGGGACCTTTGCGGAGTCAAATTCAGCCCTTTGCGGATGAATGGTTAAGAGAATCTTGCTCTAGCTGCCTTTGCCATTACCAAGTCTATAACAGAGTTAAGGACACTCCTAAGAAAAAACTCTTCATAAGTACACACACACACACAGATTTCCAGACGCAATGTCGTGTAGTGAGTGTATGGGACTTCTTGGTACAAAAAACTTTTTCACTTCTTCTTTGCCTCCTTCTTATGGATTATACAATCCCAAAGTAGCAGCATTGTAGCTTGTGAATAATGCAGGGCTCTTCAGGAGCAAACGGGATCTGTAACTTTTCTATTTTTATCCATCCTCACTCGCACGGCTTATTCGGCGGAAATGCATGTCAATTTAATAAAGAATTTCTGATAACTTCACTGTTCAGCCCTAAAGTGCTCGCTCCAGCATTTCTCCTACCCACGTTTTCCCTCTCCGTACGTGCATAGTGACCGGTGCAGGGGGCGTTTCAGCATTGCATTTCAAATTATTTACTTAAAAAAATAAATTTTAATCCAAAAAATACAAAAATTTCAAATAATGCAAAAAATACAAAAATTACAAATAATACAAAAATTCCAAAAAATACAAAAATTCCAAAAAATACAAAAATTCCAAAAAATACAAAAATTCCAAAAAATAC
>JAQGAK010003870.1:0-13735 GCA_034696945.1 Lipothrix lubbocki
ATAATATAATAAATAATATAATAAATAATATAATAAATAATATAATAAATAATATAATAAATAATATAATAAATAATTTAATAAATAATATAATAAATAATATAATAAATAATATAATCAATAATATAATAAATAATTTAATAAATAATATAATAAGATATAAAAGCAAATATTAATGACAAGTTTAATTACATCTGTAAAAAATCGCAGGATTTAAATCATCAGGATGTGGTCCCATAGCTAAATCTGGCTGAGCCAAATTTTCAGCGGAAGCTACAGGATTTTCCTGAGAATAAAGAATTTTCCTGAAGGTACCAAAAAACGTTTTTAGTAATTCAACTGGCCCATCACAAACACAGTCAGTGTATGCTTCCAATGATTCCAGGGCCTTAAAATGCCCATTTAAAAACAAGTCATCTCGAGTTTGTTGATTAGGGCATAAAAATGTTTCCATATTCACTTTCATGTGTTTCACATTAGGGAATAAGTTGGCTAAATACGGTAATCCCTGAATTTTAAAGGCGTAACGATGAAACTCAAGACGCGTTACTGTCGATGACACTTGTTGTTTTCGGTCTATTTCTGGGAATTGGACCACTGTCGAGGAAGCATTTCCTTTGATAGAAACCCTTAGAAGAACTGTCTTCAAATTTGGGAAAACACCGAAATTAATGTACTCCAGGCCTGACTTCTCTAGTCTAATATTTTCATTCGGGACGTCAAACCAAAAGTGGAGGGTTCGCAAACTTTTGAACGGGGGGATATTTTGAATTGACATAAAGGCCACGTTATGAACGTGAGTTGTAAGTCTACAGAGATTGGAAACTAAATTATGGGCAGCAGAGTTTGAAATTCCTCTCTGGAAACGACTCAAGTGGTGAACGCTGTCCGTCAGATTTGAATGTTCCTTGGCAAATTTCGGTTCGCAGTTCTTATAGATTTTGGGATTATCTAAATAATGTCCTAATTTGACAGATATAAGTCGGGCATAGAAGTCTTCGGGGCCCAGTTGATTATTTTCGGAACTGAACATCCCATGCCAAATTGCTTTCAAATTTGGCGCCATTCCCCGGAAATGCATGTACGTTTCCAGGCTCGTGTTGGCCAGAAATTGCAAATTGGGGAATACAAGTTTGGATTTCCCATATTGGGTCAAGTTTTGAAAAGCAACGGTGTCTTCATCCGAGGGGGGAAATGGTAACAGCAAACAGTTTATTTTCGCTGAATTTTCCGCAAATAAAATCCGAAAGGCTCGGATGGCGGGGCAGCGAGAAAAAGAATCCTGGCAGTTGTATTGAACTCTTTGCCATATGTCTGACGCTTTCCGTAGCGACGGAAATAAAGTGTCGAGCGGATTGGGATCTTCCTCCTCCGAGGCATTGAAGCACGAAGGAGAGCAAGTTCCGGGTTGTGGGACATCTAGACGAAAACATCCAATGCGAATGCCATAAAATGGCAGTTCTGAGGGCTCGCAGTTCTGAAGTAAATCATTGAAGGATTTCATTGCCAAGCAAACGGACGGCTTTCGTAGATGTGGTAAATACAAGCGGACGACGCATCGTCTGTTTCTGAATTCCTTCCTGCAGAGGGTGCGCCAGAAGCGGTTTACTTCAGAAAATTCCATCAGCTCTACATCGGTCGGGAAAGTTAAAATTTTGGCCAAAATCTGTAAATGAAAATTTGTTGACAATATTGAGAAGTGTACTCAATATTTTTTTGAAGCAACGTTTTTAGCTTCAAAATTTAATAGCAACAATTTACATATGATTTTAACTATAAATTTTCACTAAATTAAGAAAAACGAAATTAAAATATTAGGTACTAAATTCAGAAACTAATTAATTAAAGACACATTTTATTTCTAATTTTGCCTAAAAGAAGTTTAGATAGACAAAACAATTATTGCACTGAATAGTTAGCCTATAAAATTCGTTATAATTTAAACTATAATAATACAAACTTACTATATAATTGTTTAAAATTTTAGAAACCAGATCTTCCGTGAAAGTCGTTGGCTCCATTTCCATGGTATGTCTTATTTTACGTAGCTAAAGATTGTTAATTTAACAGATTCATTTTAATAATACACTTTCACATTAATTTAGAGAGCTTTATTTTTGAGCTCCTTACTGAATGCATTTCTTATACATTGTGGGATTTATGCTTATGAAGGAAAACCAGTGGCATATTTTTAGATCAGCGCTTTGACCATATGAAATCACCTTTTGGGCTATTTTGAAGTTTCCATGACATTTGAAGAATTGTAACTTTCGAAAGGATAAAAATAGAAAGGCACCTCACCTCGGTGGGTGATTAGCATTGAAAGCGTTGGGAAGGAGCCAACAAAGAAATTATTACAATAATGTTTCCATTTTTATACGGTAACGTGGAAGATTAGTGTTTGTTTTAATTCCGGAGCTTTCGAAAACAACTTGCTTTCATAGTCAGCAAAGAATCACAGAATGTTCTTACAATAGTTGGCCTTGAAAATTTGTAGTATTGCTAAGTTGTCAGAATAAGAATTACCGTATTTATTCGAAAGATATCCCCGGGCAAAATTCAAATTTGGATCTATGGTTGAGTAATTTTTATGATTCTTTCCGAATTTGCAGTACGGCGCTTAACATATTTTATTAAAAATAAGTTCTTAGTAATAAATCGCTGCGATGCTACATATAAACAATAATGTCAAATATCAATGTTTTATTCGGATTATTTTATATACTTGTATAAGCAAGGTTTGCAATGTGACCCATTTTAAATGTTTCACAACTTGGAGTAAAACAAAAAGTAGATTTAACTTCATAATTCGAACCCCCAACCAAATGCTTTCGTAAAAGGAAGGTTTTCAGAAATTCGTTTAACCTCACTGATTTTATAAGAGGAAGGCTTTCCTAAAATTTCGTTGAAATCCGTCAAGGTTTGAAGTTTGATCTGGGTTAAATCCTCGGGGACCCAGAGGTCAGACAGTTGTGATTTTCAGAAATATTTTAATTTAACCTCGTAATGATTTAACAAAAGGAAGATTTTCTGAAAATGTATTTGTAATGATTCAAGGTTTGAAGTTTGACCTAGGTTAAATGTTCAGTGACCTGGAGGTTAGGTTTCTAGAAGTCTAATTTATTATAATCGCTTGACCTCCAGGTCACCGAGCAATTCACCCAAGTCAAACTGCAAACCTTAAATGATTTTAATGAAATTTTTAGGAATTCTTAAATTTTTAAAATTAACTAGTTTCTTCACAATAACTGTCAAAATATTTGATAATTATTAATTTGTAAAAACATATTTGCAATAAATTTCATGTGGACGTTGAACGACGGAATAGAATCGCTTTGATTTACATGTAATGTACCGAAACCGAGTTCTCTGTATCAGAAGCTTTCGCATATTTCATATCGTCGGCTAAACATGAAAAGGTGCTATAATTGTTTTTAAGCCATAACGTTACGAAAATTGTAGCCCCTTTTCATGTTTGACCGACGATATGCTGGGCTTCTAAAAACTCGATTGTTAAATATTATTACGTTACTGTTCAACTCAAAACTGTCAACAGCAATGCTTTACAATAAATTGTTCAAATAATTTAACACATATACTTTGGTTAAAAAAATTAAATTATTACCGGTTTGAAAATTATAAAAATTTTAATTTGATTTGTTTTTGGAATTACTTTATATTTTGAACCGTAATGCTCTTAATTCAAGTTAATAACTTGACATAATTGTTGAGAACATTTAAATCTAATATTTAATTAAATTTAAAAATTAAACAATTCCTGCATTGATGATTCATATTTCTTTCTTCGTCTCATCATTAATTATATCTGACGATATTATAGCGATGTGGAACATTCCTGTCTTGAAACTTTACTGCATTATTCTTTGAAATTCGATTTGCATCACGTCCGAATGAAATTGATCAGAGAGGCTTTATGGTAGTGCAAAAACACAATGGTTTGACTTCCGTAAAACATTATTTATCATCAAATTTTCGAGAAAGTAATGTTTCACATCGTCATAACATCGTCGTCGGATAAGGAAAATTTCATTCTACTTACTATTGTGCTAAATAATGTTTTACGTAACACCATTGTATTTTTTGCAATACCATAAAAGGCCTCTCTGATGATTATGGCTTTAATCGTAAAATCAAATTCAATTTCAATTTGGGCATGTCGCGAATTCAATTTCGAAGAATAGTGATTATATTTTTATGATTCGGAGCGTGTATAAAACGGACGGCGTTACTTTGGGAAAATATGCTTACAGATTAGCCCGTGTGAATAACACCACTCCGAAGGAATCTTTCTAATCAATCATCATAAACTTCTTTTTCAACACAAGCTTGAAATGCTGTTTAAGCTTAGCGTGTTGCTGTTGTTGGTTTCTTACGTTAAGGTAAAATATTTCTTTAAAATTCAAAATATTATTTAAATTGGAACATGCAACTTTTCAAAATTCATTTAATTTTAAAATGTCCTAAATAATTCAGATTTTTAAAAAAATAGAATTTTGAAAATTTTATAAATTCTGTAAAAATATATTTTAATATTACTTATTTGTTGTTTCAGCTTATTTTTTAAATGTATTTTTTAATTTCCCAGGCAAAAGATGAGCATCTTAATTGTGATGGCGTAGCTGTAACTCTCCCATGGCCAAAATTTACGGCGAAATTGGAAGAGTGCAAGGCTGAACCCACCCGCCCGTGCTAACTTGTTTGTGCGTACAAGAAGGAAGGATATGTAAAGATTTAGGATTTAGTATTTATTTTGTTGTAGGAACTTTATAAAAAATCTTATAAACCTATAATTTATTTCATATATATATGTTTGTATAACCATCAAATTATTTTGATTTATAAATTATTTACAATTTTTGATAAATCAATATACATAAATTAAAAAACGTCTATACTTCAGATAGACGAAAACAACATCGTCAACAAACAGCTCGTGCTTGATTTGGCCAATTTTTTCCCGGAACATCTGCAAGACTTCATTAGAACTGAAGGTGAAAAATGTCTAAAACTTTTCCCCACCCAATTAGACTCGAAATGTACAGAATTTAAGCCGTTCATTCGTTGCATTAAAAAGGCAAATAAACAAGTAAGTTTCAGTTCCCTATTATAAAAATGTATAGAAAATTTATAGAAAATTTATAGAAAATTTATAGAAAATTTATAGAAAATTTATAGAAAATTTATAGAAAATTTATAGAAAGTTTATAGAAAATGTATAGAAAATTTATAAAAAATTTATAAAAAATTTATAGAAAATTTATAAAAAATCCAATAGACTTTTTATGCCACTTTGTATACATACCTAATATGTTTGTAATTTTCAGAAATGCAAAATCGTCAAAGACCATATATTTGATAAAAACGAGGCCGAACAAAAGGATTCTAGTGCAAGAATCATTGAATAAATTGCGGTTACCGAAACAAATGTTCGTATCTGAAAATTTTCGCCATGAATATATTATTAGTATCTAATTTGATTTTAAGCAAGTGCATCTGTCATACATTCAGTGTATTTTATCCGAAATTTAGCAAACTAATGAAAATTGTACTGCTAAAACAATCTAATTTTAGCCACAAAATTGCAAACAACTTTATTAAATATCATTTCATTGCCAAACTTTTAATTTGAAGGGGTTTTTATTCGAACTAATAAAATTAAACAATATTGGTACCAGCTTTTTTAGTTTTAATTATTTCATAAAATGTCAAAATCACCTCTATATTCTAGTATGTATTCCAAAAACGGACTACAGACTCTTCAACAGGGATTAACATTTGCATTTCTCATAGTTGTTATCCCCATTCTCCGTAAACTATAAGCATAGGGTTTGCAGATCATTTAATTTTGAATCTTGGGATAGTTTTAGTTTTTCAGTCTAACAACGTTTTTAGGCATTATATCAGTCGCTTTTAATTTTTTAAAACTATTAATTTTTAATTTCCCGCCACGACCTTACACACATATGGCTTCAACATTTACAGTAAGTAAAATCATCTAATTAAATGTGATAACTTGCTCCCTGGCAATTCTACTGATCCCTCCTGGAGCAGCCACATTTGAGGAAGACCAGACGCGTGCTTTGGGCTTTAGATATTCCAGATCAAACACTAGAAAATACAGACAATCCAATGAGTACATTTTTTCTACCCCTTAAATATTTGCAAAAACAACAAACACAACAACAACACAATTATAGAATTTACGTATAATGAATTCTGCAAAAATTAAGTATAATTACAGAATTTTTAATAAAACTCACAGGAATCGCATTGGGTGCAATTATGTCTAAACATGATTTTAAGTTGGGAATTATGTTCCCTGATGTATTCCACAATTGGGTCTGAAAGCAGCTTTCGAATTCCCTCAGCTGCAGCTGCAAAGCTTTGGCAGTAATACTTATTAGGATCAACTTCGTATTTTCTGGAATACTTGAAATTATTGCGGTGACGATGGGGTATATGTAGAATAATTCTTTTCAGTTGAGCTATAATTATTACGGGGAAAACAATAATAAACCAATTAAAATAATGCATACATGATACACTGAAATAATTTACATAATAAACTAACAAATAAACTAAAGACTTACGCTAAAATATTATAAATAAAATAAGTCAACATCCTTGTGCGACAATAATTGTTACTTACTTTGATAAAAAATGGCAGGATTCAATAACACATCAGAAATTACACCAGAAGTTACATCCTGAGATCCGAGATCTTCATTAAAATCTTCAGTAGAATCTTCATCAGAATCTTCATCAGAATCTTCAATAGAATCGTCTTGCAAAACCCCTTCAGCGGAAACCACCAGATTCCCCTTAGAATGCTCAACTGATTCCACGTTGGCACCAAAGAATTTTGTAACAAATTCAACTGGACATTCAAAGTAATGGTCAGTGTATGCTTGCAATGATTCCAGAGCCTTAAAATGTCCATTTAAGAACAAGTCATCTCGAGTTTGTTGATCGGCGCATGAAAAGTGTTTCATATTCAGTTTCATGTGTTTCACGTTAGGGAATAAGTAGGCCAAGAATGGTAATCCCCGAATTTTAAAGTCGAAACACTCAAATTCAAGGTGAGTTACCGTTCGTGACACTTGCTGTTCCCGTCGCAACTCTTGAAATTGAGCGACTGTGACGCAATCGTCCTCTGGTTCGATAAAATTGCTCATAATCACGTTTTTCAAACTTGGAAACATGCCAAAATTAATGTACTGAAGGCCGGATTTCTCCGAGGTCCGCTCTTCCAAGAGAGCGAACCAAAAGTTCAGGGTGTGTATATTGACGAACGGTGGGACATCTTGAGTTGACATAAACGCCACGTTAAGAACGTGCGCTGAAAGATGGGACAGGTGCTTATTTAAGTTCAAACGAGAATTAATGTTGAGAATTCCCATTTGAAAACGGCTCAGGCGCTCAAGACTGTCAGTCCGGTTACTCAATTCGTTTGCACACATCGCTCGGCAGTTTTTGTAGAATTGCGGCTTTTCCAGATAATTTTCTAAATTGACGACAAACAGTCGGGCATAAAAGTCCAGGGGAACAATTCGAGGTTTTTCATAAAAATTTTCGTCCTTACTGGTGAGTGCATTCCACTTTGGAGCGGTGTCTCTGAAGCGCATGTACATCTCCACAGTCGTATTCTCCCAAACTTCCAAATTAGGGAATGTCAACTTGGACTTTGCGTACTGCGTCAAGTTTTGAAAAACTTCAGAAAATATCGCCATGTGGACACATACAAAATTTAGATATTTTATCTTCGCTGCATTTTCCACAAATAAAATCCGAAAGGCTCGAATGGCCGGGCAACGAGAAATATTTCCATCGCAAATGTAAAAGACCCATTTCCACATGTCTGGTGCTTTTCGCAGCGAAGGAAATAAAGATTCGAGCGGGTTGGGATCTTCCTCTTCTGATTTATTGAAGCAGGAAGGGGAGCACTTTTGTGAAGAACGACGTTTTGAATGAGAAGGCTTACAGGATAGGCTGATTCCAGAAAATGGCGGATCAGTGGAGTCCCGAAGCAAGTCGTTAAAGGCTCTCATTGCCAAGCAAACAGAAGACTGAGATTGTTGGAGTACATACATGCCCACTGCGCATGTTCTGTTGCGCAATTCCTTCCTGCAGAGGACGGTCCAATGACGATTTACGCAGGAATATTCCAGCAGATCGCGGAAGGGCAGGAAAGTTAAAATATTGGAGTGAATCTGTGAAACAAAAATGCGGTTGCTAAATTATTACTGTTCAACTCAAAACTGTCAAACTGCTATGCCTACCAATAAATTGTATTGTGTAAATAATTTTACAAATACTTTAGCTCAAACAAATTTCATTAAACTATTCACCCGTTTGAAAATTAAATTTTTTTATAAAATGTATTAGTTTTGAAATTACTTTTTATTTTGAAACGTAATGGTTTTAATTCGTGTGAAACATAACTTGATAGAATTGTTGAAAACAATTAAATCTAGTATTTAATTGAATCAAAAAATAAACATAAAAAAAACTATTCAAGAAAAAGTTGAAACAAATTAATTCCATAAAATTCTGTATAATTTTATATTAAAAAATACTTACAACGTGATTGTATAAAGTTTGCGAAACAAGCTCATCCGTCAAGTTCGTTGCCTCCATGATCATGGTATTATTTTAAGGGGACTAAAATGATTTATTTTAATAAGAAATATTTTTTATTAGCAAAGAATGCTTTCCGGTCGACCTTCAAAATAAGAATGTAAGCTCCGCTCTAAATGCATTTCTTATTGGTATGTGGTATAAAAAAATACAAAAATAGAGGAAAGGCTGTAATATATTTTTAGAACCATGGCAAACATTTTGGGCTACATGTGTTCATGATTACTCCATAGTATCATTCATCATAATTCCTTATAAGGAATTTAACCTTCGATAGGATTAAACTAGAAGGGGAGGGTGGCTTGACTTTCACAAGTAAAAATAACTTTTGTAATAATAATTATCATTGAAACGGAAACCATGAACTTTGTGAATAAGCCTTTTTTAAATTGTGAACTTAAGGTTAAAAGATAAGGTTTTGAAATCGATTTTATAACACGTTGATTTTAATGGCAATGACTCCTGGAAGTGTGTATACCAGAAATATTTAAATAAATTAGTAAATATCTAAATAATATTAGAAAATGCAATTGCGACTTTTTTTGTAGATTAATGGTTTTGCTGCAAATGTTTCAAATGCAGCGTTATAGCGTAATAAAGACATGTTTATGTGTAATAATAATGCAAACATGACAATAAATAAATATTGATTTAGCGGTTGCTAGTGAGTTAATTAAAAAAATATTCTCTTGTAATGATTTATTTACGAGTAGATTTCTGCGCATTTTGCGAGCGTTCGATCTACTCGCTGGCGACCCTTTCCCCCACTCACACTTTGTGTCAATGGATGGTACCGACGAAAGTATTAATAGAGAAACAATTCAGAGCCGTAACATCGAAAACAAACCTGGGGTGACAAAGCGACAATGGAAGCCATAGCGGCTTCCATAGGTATATACATATGCTCATTTAGCACACGGAAATGTAAACTGTAAAATCAGGTTCAACTAATGCAAGCATAAAGCAAAAATGAAAAACAGCTGCATTTTGGTAACATCAGAGATAAAAATTCGTGAATTAAAAAGTTAAGTGAATTAAATAAAAAAGAACACTCAAATAACGTTAACATTGTATATTTCAACATTTAAATTAAGAATAAGATAGTGCTACACTGGACTCGCTATGCAAGAGACGGCTGCAAATTACCAACATTTGTATGCTCATTTAACCTGTAACCCTATGTCTTGCTATCTACCATGCTTAGATTGCGTGGAACTGTTTCTGGCGTACACGTTTGAGATAATTTTTATTAGGATTAACAAATATTGCTTGCAAACGAACATTTGTATACAAAATTTGTTCTAAATACATATGGAATGTGTTTACGCACATAATTGATTCAATATTTGAACGGTGTAAGCTATATTATAATGAGCAACGTCAACGCGTGAATCTGCGGGATTATAAGTAAATCCATTTACGTCATAAATTTATCCAAATAAGCTGGGTATTTGAATAAAGCTGCGTAGAAATAGCTTTACATCTGAAGCATGAGATATCGCTGTGAATAAACATACGCTAACACATGACAACATAGGTTGGCAATATGCATACTATTTATTGCGCCATGACACCAACGACAATGATCTTTGCAAAATAAATCCATTCGTTGTGACGCAATTCATTATCAATTGATCCCTTAACTTGTAACTATGATCACCTTTAGATGCAATCTACAAACGCCCGGAAAAACTGCTTGACAACTTACTTTGTCAAGCTTTTTGGCTTAAATCCGCTATAATAATCGAAGATTAACACTGAATTATCGTTAGTGTCAATGATCATATCTAACTTCCTATTTTAATGATGTTACCAACACTTAGTATGTATACTACAACCACGAATAATTTTAGTATAAAAAGGCCAACATCCAACAGAACAAATCATTCCACCATCAACTTTCCTTCTGGTACTATTCAGTAAAACTATCACTCCAACATGAACAAGTCACTTTTTGTTTGCATCTTCGGTTTAGCCGTTTTGGCTACGGCCGGAGCGCGAAGCACTGTATTCAGCAGCTCATCCTCTGCTGTTGTAGCTCCCAGTGGCAAGATCATGATTGCTACAGTCTTGACACCAGAAGAGACCGAGTCTGCTGAGCAACCAAAGCCAGTCATTCTCCCAATTGAGGAACCCGAACACATTCTTCCCAGCCGTCCAGGATACAAACCATCCATCCCAGAAGTTGAGAAGCCAGTCCCATCTATCCTTCCAATCTCCGGACCATCCCCAGTCATCCTTCCAATTGTTGATCAACCAGCACCAGCAATCGGACTCCTTCCTCTTCCACAAAAACCAGTTCCCGGCATTATTGCTCCAGGCCCACAAAAGCCAATTCCAGGAATCTTCCCAATTGACAGACCACAACCAGTTATTCAACCAATCGTTGAGCAACCACGACCAGTCATCACTCCAATTGTTGAGCAACCAAGACCAGTCATCCAACCAATCGTTGAGCAACCACGACCAGTCATCACTCCAATTGTCGAGCAACCACGACCAGTCATCACTCCAATCGTTGAGCGCCCACAACCAGTCATCCAGCCAATCGTTGAGCAACCACGACCAGTCATCTTCCCGATTGTTGACAGACCACAACCAGTTATTCAACCAATCGTTGAGCAACCACGACCAGTTATCCAACCAATCGTTGAGCAACCACGACCAGTCATCACCCCAATTGTTGAGCAACCACGACCAGTCATCACCCCAATTGTTGAGCAACCACGTCCAGTAATCACTCCAATCGTAGAACAACCACGACCAGTAATCACTCCAATTGTTGAGCAGCCAACTCCAATTATTTCTCGCCCAAAACCCATTTACTTCCCATCACCAATTGCTGATATCATCTTTTAGTTGATGTGAGTTTAATTTTGTATGAATATGCTTTCTACTAAATAATGAATTTGGAATGTTTCTTTTTCTCTTGTTATGTTGGAACTTTACTTGAACATGCAAATAAAAAGAATATCTTGTAAATCTACAGTTTAAAATGGTTTATGTTAGCTTTTCGGATTTAATTGCGCCAGTACATACTTAGCTAGGTAAGTATATTTATAATATAAAAAACTATGGTATTATGCCATGCACTTTGAAAGTGCCACAAAATCTTGAAAATGCTTTATTTGCCACGAATGTGTATACTTTGAAAATGTCAGGCATTTCTGGCATTTATTGAAGACCTATTGGCCAAATACCGCATATTGAGCAAAATGCAGACATGATAATATAAACGACGTCGTATGTAGTACTGATTTAAAGTTTCATGCTAATATAGAGCCGTCAGAAAAATACCTCGAATGACAAAATTAGTAAATATAAGTCATGTGTGCTTACAAGATTGCACGTTAACAACACATTTATGTATTTACATGCGGTAATTAAGTGCATTTTTAATTAGTCGTTCATTAGTTTTGCGTTCGATGAAATTATGGTAACATGTTAGCAGTGCAATATTCTAGATCTGACTTGCTTGTTTTTTCAAAATTTAAAAATTTAAGATCCAACTATTGGTTCCTAACTGTTTTTAATTTCAGTGCAAAGGCCTAAAATTTTTAAATTTTGAACTAACGACCATGACCTTTCGAAAACATTGCACTAACAGTTTACCAAAATATTATAAAAATTTATCGGCCAGTTTGCCAAAGGTAGATAGGCCCAAATTTTCGGAATTGAATTTTGTTTCTGGTTGTTTTAAAATATAAGCCTTAAAATTTCGGAAATGTAAATATATGTACACATCACCGTATACTCTTACCTCGCCACTATTTGAGTTTTATGTCATCAAAATCAAACAACCGGTTAAGCAGGAATATAAAATTTACTCGGATTTTAATAGATTTGTTTGGTTTAAAAATTTACTTTTGAAATTAAAATCTTTTAAAAACAATCAAATTTCAATCAAAGTTATATACAACGACGCGGAAAAAATGTCATACATCTAGTAATATGTAACCAATATGACCCTATGTACAAAATGTGAACGTTATTCTGAAAAGTCTTAATCAATTGATTGCATATGTTTGACTTGTAATATGTTTGATATGCCAAAAACCATAAAAATTCTAAATTCTCGGATTGCGTTCTATGCTTATGGGTAGTGTATACGAATTCACAATTTAGATACAAACATTCTGGGGTGACATTAGCATAGCCTGTCACCCCGAGAATAAATTCTGAGGTGACAGTGTCCCCACGTCACCCTGGATGTTACGGGCCTGGCAGAAACTTTTATTGTTGGTAACATTTTAACGAGTACGGTCGTATCTATTAAAACCTAAATAATTTGTGCGATGGCTCACGTAATAATTAGCAAATGTTTTTGGTACTAATTAAAAGTGATAATTTGCTCTGCACTTATTCTTCTGAATCCTACTGAAACCGCCGCACTTGGGAAGGACCATATGCAAGTAGTAGACTTCAGATAATCCAGATCAAACACTGAAAACAATAGAAGCAATGAGTACAATTACTACACTTAGTCATTATTTTCACGTGTACGTAACTACAATATTATCATGTACACAAAATTTGGAATCTCACTGGAGTCGCACTCGTTGCATTCCTGGATAAATGTCATTTCTAGTATAGCATTATGTACCCGGATGTGTTCTACAAGAGGGACTGAGAGAAGCTTTCGTAATTTCTCATTTGCGGTCGCGAAGTCCTTGCATTGAATGAGATGATCCGCTTTGATTTCTCCAGCATCTGTTGTATAATAATTATAGTGTTGGTGAGGTATACGAAGAACGAGTTTCTTCAATTGTGCTATAATTTAAAAAAACATGGTTAAAAATGATATGTAAAACATTCTATGTATTACTAAACAATAACTAAATTTTAGTTCGTATCGTTAGTTTTAAATACTCCAATTTACTAATATTCACTAGAGTATTAGTATATTGAATACTTGAATATTATTTAAAAAATTTAAAAATAAAATAATAAATTAACTAATAAATTAAAATAATAAATAAAATAATAAATAAACTAATATAATAAAATAATAAATAATATTATAAATAAAATAATAAAATATATAATAAATAATATATTAAATAATATATTAAATAAT
>JAQGAK010003871.1:0-13724 GCA_034696945.1 Lipothrix lubbocki
AAAATTATTACAAAAATTATTACAAAAATTATTACAAAAATTAATACAAAAATTAATACAAAAATTAATACAAAAATAATACAAAAATTATTACAAACATTAATACAAAAATTATTACAAACATTAATACAAAAATATAATTTTTCATTAAATAAATCAAATAATTCTTTGAAAGTATTGGATTTTAAATGTAAAATTCGGATTTTGCAGGCGAGAGTTTGGCTCTAGATCCAATAAGAAATTTCATCAAAATCCTCGTGGGTTGGCAAGTTCTGGAGTGTTTTAGGAAGGACACAATCTCAATTTATTACCTTCAAGATCATTTTGATAATGAGAAATCTCTGGATGAAGTGATTCAAAGAGTGCATAGGTTTCATTTTTAATCAAGTAGATAAATGATTTAATAAATTTAAATTAATTTAAATAATTAATGATAACACTTCTCTTCATTAGTTACTTCTGTACAAGTAAAGTACTCGCAAAAACACAATGTGTGCATGTATGTATATATTTCATTTTGTAGTGTTATTAGTTATTACAATACGCCGACGACGTGTATACATAATGACACACATATATAAAATTGTATATACTTATTATATTCTGACTCATATTTATATTTTCTAATTATAACTGAATGAGCAAAAAAGTGATGACAATGTAATGTTAATATATTTTGTACTTTGACCATATAAATATTATTAAAAAATAAATATTATTATTAGGTATCATATAGTGTGTGTGTAGTAGCAATAATAAAAAAGCTGCACGAAATTAAATGATTTTATTTGTATTAAAGCTCTTCCACTTGAAAAATCCTTTTGAAAAAGTTTTTTAGCACGTCTTTAAGATCGCTCGAGTTAACCCATCTTGCACTTTTCACATTATGACCGATAACCGATCTTGAATTTAAGAAATATGGAGATAACCCATCTTGCACTTTTAAAATTATGACCGATAGCCTATCTTGCATTTAGGAAATATGAAGATAACACATCTTGCACTTTTAAAATTATGACCGATAGCCTATCTTGCATTTAGGAAATTTAACAATTTACAATTTAAATTAACGGAAATTAACAATTTATTTTACCATAATTAAATGTGTAACATTAATGATTGAATTTAAGGAAACGCAGTGTTCAATGGAACTCGATCTATTTCGTAATAAAGAAATTGGATATTGAAATAATGTAAATAATGTGTACAGATAAGTAACTATTGTCTTTGACATTTGTTAGCTCTTTTCTAACATTCTAGGTGGTCGAATTAGTGCAATAGCACCGTTTTTGATTCAAGGGAGTTTTTTCGATGTACCGAATCCTAAAATTCTCAATTTGGCACCCTAAAGTATGCTTGTTCATTGACCGTCCGCGTTCATTTACCACAGGAGTAGGTACGTCATTGGACCCCACGTTCACCTCTGATGGCTGCCCCGTCGTAGCAGAGTCTTGCCTTGCTGGATGATCCATTGTAGCCTGCATGCCAAATATGCAAAAAATATAATTACTATTACAAATAACTAATGAGCAATGACTTTTGCCTTTGGAACTAAATACATAAAACGTTACGTTATTGTAAGGTAAAAAATTAAGGATGAATGGCAACAACTTACCAGAAAATTTGCACTCGCGTACACGTCTGTGTAACCGCCTCGTTGTACGTTGAGCGGAATAAATACTTTAGGATTTTAATCAAACAAGAGTTTGGAAATAAATAAATAGAGATCTACATACCAGAATTTCTGGAAACTAGAATTCCTTGTGGAGAACTCACCGGCCAAGAGAGCACATGTGAATTGCGATTGCTGAGCCATATGCAGTGTATATGTACAGTCGTACAATTTTTAAATAGACGTGTTTGCAAAAATTTTACGATTCTCTGGAAAAATTTACCAAAAGTCAATTTTGACATGCTGATTACAGTAAAAATATCAGAATTTTCAAATTCATTATATTTCAAGCACTAATTGACCTTGACCTATGTCTTGACACCTACTACCACAAATTTGCTATAACTAGGGCGTGTTTACAAACGATTTACGATTCTTTTGAAAATTTTGTTAAAGGTCAACATTTTGACGCTAATTATGAAACGAATGTAAATTTTGCATAGCTGCAATATGTCAAGTCCAAAATGACCTTGAGCTTAGGGGCCCTGGTCAAGGTGCCCCATCTAGGGAGTGTCTACAAGCATTTTACGATTCTTTAGAAAATTATGTTAAAGGTCAATATTTGGACGCCAATTATGGAACAGATGTCAAATTTAGCATAGCTACAATATTTCAAGTTTTCAATGACCTTGAGCTAGGGCCACCCCGTCAGGGGCGCTATCTGGTGAGTATGTACAAACATTTCACGATTTTTTTGGAAATTTTGTTATAGGTCAATATTTGGAAGTTACTTATGGAACAGATGTCAAATTTTGCATAGTTACAATATTTCAAGTTTTAAATGACCTTGAGCTAGGACCACTTCGTCAAGGTGCCCCATCTAGGGAGTGTCTACAAACATTTTACGATTCTTTAGAAAATTTTGTTATTGGTCATATTTGGATGCTGATTATGGAACGAATGTCAAATTTTTCATAGCTACAATATTTCAAGTACTAAATGACCTTGAGCTTGGGCCACTTCGGCAAGGTGCTCCTGTTGACTGGAGCACTGACACACTGATGACGGTAAACATACCCACCAGTCATAATATTTTGAACGTTAAATGACCTTAAACTCCTAACATGCCTCTTATTATAAACAAGTTGCTTTGATTGGCGGCAATTTGTACCGTTAATTTATGAATCTATCGTTTCATTAACCAACACTGGATCATAAAGATGGTCAGAAGGCAAGGCTGAAAATCGGGATCGGAAAAATTTCGGTATTCGAATCGGAATTTTAATTTCTCGAATTGTAATATCTGAATTTTAATCCGAATTGTAATATAAGGATCGGAATCAGAATTCGAATTCCTATTTTTTAACGATTTTTTTTATTCTATTTTTTGAAAGAATTTGACATTCTCCAGCTAATTGCTACGCATAAATATACGGAAAATAAGAGTTTTGACACATCTCATTTGTTCAGTTTATATTTTATGCCTCAAAGTGTGACACCATTATCTTATCTTTGGTATCTTTCAATGACAAAACTAAACATGTACCTGTTCCTAGTGTTGGCAATTTGAAAATCATTTTCAAAAATTTATTGGTGAGGAAAAACTTACATATTTAAATTATAGTCACCGATGAAATGAAGATAATCCGTCTGCTTCCATCATTTATTAAATTCATATATATTTTATCAAATTCGCTTTTATACAACAACTGGTTAGCCTCCTTTTACGAAAATTTGTCCTTCGCACTTTTTTTAGGTACAATAATAAACATTAACGGACATTCTCATGGGGGAGAATTTATTTGTCTTGCGTTGTTGGGAGTCAATCGTTAACATTTCGTGACTCAAAATTCTACACACATATGTGTCGTGTCCACAAAGAAAAAGATGCTGATGAAGCTCTTAAAATTGTCTACAGTGTCGTCGACATTGATTTAACACGACAGCGGAATTCCCCTCATGTGTCATATTTGGAAGCTCTAGATCCATTGACCGTTTTACTTAAGGACTTCACATTTCCCGCAAGTAATTAATATGCATATCGTCGACGAAGGATCCCAAAGGCCCAATTTGTATCCCTTGAACACTAAAATTGGTACTTTTTGATACTTCGCCCAAGATATGCAAAAACCAATTGGGCACGTAAGTTAACTATACCTATAGTTTGTGTTTGTCACTTTGTTTATATTATTAATAATACAGTAAAAATAGCTTTAATTGCTAAACAGGTTATATATACATAATTACTATATGCAGACTAATGCATTATTCTGTGTGAGGGAAAGTAAGACACAGTTTTAACTTTTAAGGGAATAATTCTCCACGTTCTCATTTATGATGAACAATATATTATATACTATATGGTATTATACTTAAATAAAATTAGTGTTATTAATATTTAACAGTTTTGTTATGGGTGCTGAGCAATCCCCAAATCTCCCAATGGTCACTCGCGCTCCTGAATATTGTATTTCCTCTCATATGTATTTCAAGGCAGTGAATATTGTAGGTCAACTCCCATTGTTGTCAATAATTGTCACACTGCATGGCTGTACATCTCTATAATCTGGTAATTATTTTTATACCCATACCGTTTGTACTTCCTCTTTGTCCTCCGAGCTTTCAATTGTATACTGAAGATTTGTAATTTGTAGCGATGTTTATATACAGATATATCAAATATATAGGAATAATTAAATAAATCCATCCGCGGCTAAATCAAAAAAGGGGTCAAAATGACTTCCGGCCTGTATATAAATACATATATAGCTAAATTCATATTATATACGATTTCGCGATTAGAAACAAATTAATAATTCATCCCATTTAAATGAGAGCGCTGAAGATTCAAATCATATTGTTAAATTTATATTTTAAGTTTCTGGCGCATGTGCGCATGTGTCATTAATTTACATATAAATTCTTTTGAATTTAATTCAAATTTCCGCTCAGAAAACTAAAAATGTTAATTTAAATTAGTTTCAACTTCGCGGAAAATAACATGAAATTACTTTTCACGTACTTCGTGAATATTCTTCATTATAAACTGACGCTCGTA
Organism: Lipothrix lubbocki; assembly: GCA_034696945.1. NCBI lineage: Eukaryota > Metazoa > Arthropoda > Collembola > Symphypleona > Sminthuridae > Lipothrix > Lipothrix lubbocki. The sequence goes on from JAQGAK010003871.1 coordinate 4,671, forward strand.
TAGTGAAATAATCACGACGTTAAAGGAAAGTGAAATTCGAATGGAAATAATATCATTCGTGAAACTCTAAACCAAACGACTCGTGAAATTGAAAGAGAAAGAGAGAGAGAGAGAGAGATAATCGAATAGATTTATTGGAATTCTAACAAATTTTACTAAATATCTATTTAGCCTGTGAAAAGGATTGGAAAGTTCTTTACAGTGTCTACATAAAGGGAAACCTCTAAGTAAGAAGTTGCAGATCTGATGATGCTAATAAACACATGAGGAAATGGAGATGATGAGGGATGAGTTAAAGGAACGAATGTGGAATGAAAAGGATTATGTATATGCTTTGGAATTAATTACTGCCTTAATATTTAGGACTTGTTATAATATAATTAGCATCTCTGAAATAATTGAAAACTAAAAGCACGTATACATACAAGTACATATGTACATAAGATGGGCAACCAAAAGGTACGCAACGTTTTCTATACGCTGTACTTATATGCGTATACTTCTGTATATGTGTAGAATCTATGTACGTTTACAATACAGCGCGTGGCGAATGCGTAGGTATACTTTTGGTCTTAATACTTTGGTCTTCTGGTGGTGTTAACATAAGTCCTACTAAATGGAATGTGAAGGAAATGATTTATATATACACACCCGCTTTATTTCCTATTATAATGTGTATTGTGCTAGAAACAATACGAAGAACTGAGATGAAGTTTAGCTCGGAACTCATCACCACTACCACCAACAATAACATATAATCCATTCTTTTAAGCCGAAGTTCCACGCATGCCAAAATTAAGGCCCTATATATCTATATATATGTATAACAAATAACAACGGGCGTACATACATCAAATTAGTCAGAGGTTGACTAAATCATAAGTTTTAATACATGGTGTATATGTATGTATGTAGATGAACGTATAATTAATGTGCATAGTAATTTGTACGTGCCCAAAGCTCTAAATCCCTTTTGTATATTCTATATTTTGTACTGTTAAATATGACTTATTGTTCACACACGCATCCTCTTATTCTCACTCATCTGCACTTACTTCCACACATCCTTGCTTATTTGCTCCTGGCGACTTTAAATAGATTTAAAAAGTGTATCTGTAACTAAATATTGATATATGCGCTGTCGAAATGTCGAGATCTGGACGTTTAAATGTTTAAACATTCTATATATTTACATACATAATATTTGACTCTGGCAGATCTCTAAACTATGTACATATAAGACTTGCACGTATAATGACAAATGTTATTATAAACTGTTAATAATCGTTTAAGTACCAGTTGACTCCTGCATCTCTCTATTTGTATCTGACCACTAAGCCTATACTAACACATTGGTCATGGATATGTATGTCCTGTGCGAAAATATTCTGGTCACTCTCTCAGGTATTTGATCAGTAGTTCAAGTTTAAACTCTCATGTCATTTACAACTTCTTTTTATTTACTGACAGGCCTGTCAAACTTTTGCATCTTTACGGTTTTTCTCGTGTTTGCTAACTAGTACTTAAGTCTCGTTTTCTAAATTTAAATAATTCTGATTTTTATAAATTAAAGTGGATTTTGTGGTCTCCTCAGAATTTTCCTCAAAGTATAGTGTTAAAGAATTCTGCAAATTTTAAATTTTGTGTCAAAGAGCTAAAGAAACGGATATTGGATGTTGTTGAAGTTGCCCCGAAATGTGGACTTTATCCTTTCATTACATTCTATTCCTATTAAGTTTACATGCTATTCATGGCAATTTATCCAAACATGAGCATCAAAAAATTAATTTTAAGAAATTGAGTTATAAGACTTTAGGAATTAATAATAACAATAGTTATTCACATGTGGAAGAAATTAGCGGGAGGAAATGGTGGACGAATATTGTGGGATTTGAAGAAGATATTCCATTAACGGCTGTAAGAATATTTACTTTTTAAATAAAATAAAAATTTATCTATGAGAATTAAAATGAAAACAAAGTATTACAAATTTTAACTATAAAATGGTTATAGTTGTGCAATTTTTATTTAAAAAAAAACAAATTCCAAATATTGCAGCCAGAGCTAATGCAAAAGAATGGATACAACGTCGAGGTTCATCGAGTCATGAGCCCTGATGGATATATCCTTGAAGCTCATCGGATTCCCGCTCCTGGGCGACCAATCGTATTTGCCTTCCATGGAATGATGCAATCCTCCAGAGATTTCCTTATGAATGACGCCCACAAAGCTTTTGGTAAATTTTTAGAATTTAAATTATTTGTTCATTTTCAGTTTTTAATATTTATATTGATATAAAGGAATAAATAACTACATAATTAAGCTTATTAAATTTTTATTTAATAATAATTCAATCACCATCTAAAAATCAATTTCAAATTCCCGCCCCGTATTTTTCAGCTTATAAAATGGCCGACGCGGGTTACGACGTTTGGCTTGGAAATGCAAGGGGGAATGAATATTCCCTCCGGCACGCTTTTCTAAATACAAAAACTCTTGCATTTTGGGACTATTCGTAAGGAAACTAAAAAAGGATTTAAAAAAATTAAATTGTAATGACCACAATCTAATTAAATTTAAATAATTTTTTAAATAAAATACATTTTCTTAAATCTGTCCAGAGTGGATGAAATCATTTATTACGATGTCCCGGCTTACATCGATTACGTCCTTGAGGTCACAGGGCAACGGCAGCTCAATTGGGTCGGGTATTCCCTAGGCTCGGCGGTTATGTTGGGCCTAATGTCCACACGGCCGGAATACACTCCGAAGGTCAATTTGTTCTTTTCCCTCGGGACAACGGCGTACGTAGGGAATCCTAAGAGCCCGCTGCTCAAAATTATCGCGCCATTCGAGAGGATTCAAGAGGTAGGGGCCGCTAATTGTACGCTTACAATCACAAAATTCTAAATAAACTAGCTTTATGCCCGTGCTTCCCACGGGAAAACCTCTCCGATTGGTCGCTAAGTTTGTAATATTATGCAAGAATTCAAATGTTGGCGGGAACGCAGGCAAAGATTTTAGTGTGAATATATGGGAGAATACAAAAAAAACTAGATTTAAGCCCGTGCTCAGCACGGGCAAACATTAATTGGTTGTTACGTTGTATTATGTATGGCGCGAGCATTTGAAATCTTACAGAGATGGTGAATATAGGTGAGGATTGATGTGTAAAATCATAAGATTATTTTAAAATAATTTTCAGAAAATAATTAATCTAATTAATCACGGGGAGTACCTCCCTAGATGGCTCTTCCCGATCATGCGCACGCTCTTCCCGCTCATGTGCTACCCAGAGGCTAAGCTAAATAAAGTGGGGATCTGTAATTTCTTTCTTTTCCTCGTCGCAGGATTTAGTAAGGAGCAGGCGAATCCCGTAAGGAAATTAATAAATTCATCCACTACTAACTTTAGGCCCATGCTCCTCACGGGGGAAAACATTCTGATTGGTCTTTATGCTTTTTCGTGTGGAATACATTCAAACTGTTATTGCTGTGAACGCGAGTAAAGATTTTAATTGTTAGTGTGAATATAACTAGCTTTAAGCCCGTGCTCAGCACGGGAAAACACAGATTGGTCATTAAATGTTGTATTATGAATGGCGCGAGCATTTGAAATCTTACAGAGATGGCGAATATAGGTGAGGATGGAAGATAATGGAATATGTATGCTGAAAATTTAACATTAGGAAAATTAAATGAAGAAATAATTTATTACAAAAATTTATGTACTTTAATAAAATTAAATGTTGTAATTTGTTAATAGTACAAAACATTAGAATTTCCCTATTTATTTTGCAGCGAATGATTCCAGTGATGCTAGGAGGAACTCCTTCATCCGTGTCCGTTAAAATGCTCGGGCAGTGGTACCAGTGGATAAATAGCGGGAAATTCACTTACTACGACTACGGCCGGGAAGGGAATATGAATCATTACCAAAGGCCTGACCCACCCAGCTACGATTTATCAAAAGTCATGGTAAAAACTGTGAACATGTGGTCGGAAAATGATTGGCTGTCGGACCCTTCCGTAGGTTTTTTAATTATTTCAAAAAAAAAACAAATTCCATTTAAGTATATTCAAAATTGTTTCGTTCAAATTTTAATTGGATCACTTAGTGCTAAATTGTAAAATAAATTCTTGGTTAATTCTTAGGACGTTCAAAAGACAGTCGCGGAATTGCCCAACGTTGTTGCAAACGTTCGGGTGGAATTGTCCTCCTTTAACCATTTGGATTTTATCTACGCTAAAGATGCGGATAGGCTTGTGTACGACAAAATATTGGATTTCCTTCGGGTCTATAACTAATTCCAAAGTGTGAAATTAAAATATTTCCTTCTTGCCACAATTGTATTATTTATCTTCAATTATTTTGAGAGTAGAACAGATATTTTGCATGTTATGTTTTTTTATATTTGTATTTATTTGAATTTTGAAAGTTGTCCTGCTTTTGTAAAAGTAAATTTGCTGAACACAATTGCATTCTTAATTTATTTTAAAATGTTGGTATAGTTGTTTTTTGTTATTCAAACAATTTGTTGTTTGTAATATATTGTCTTGGGTTTCTTTCACGTTTTTTATATAAAATAAAGATTTTATCATTGCCGGGACCTAATTGTCATACAAGTTATTTATAAGCTTTCTGTAAAAAGATTTCTTGTAAGTCTTGGGTTTCTTCCATTTTAGTTTTGTGGAGCGAGATGTTATTAAATACATAATATATGCATATATAAGTGTTTTAGTCCTCAAAATTTACCGGCATCAGTTATAAATAGAGTACGCAGGTAAATATTTCAAAGGATTATCACTGCACGGGTTCCTACTTTTTAAATAAATTCCGGGAATGGGTTCTCTGAAACCAAATACAGAAGTGAAGGGTTTAGCAGCCCTTCTAGCATTTCATTGCCTTGTTCACTTATGACTTTCTAGTATATAACCAAATTTAAAACAATGCAATAACATTAGATTTATTTTACACTTGACCGAAAACGTTCGCGGCAGACGGACGTAAGTTAGTGAGAGAATAATCACAGGTCCAATTCTCACATTCTGTTAACTCGGAAAGACTTATTGTTGAAGATTTAAATATCAATTAACTATAGATTGATTGTAACTGCTGTTGTGTTCAGTTAATTCTCCCTGAATCCAGCCCAGTAAATGAAAGCAAGGCATATTTATTGCAAATTTTAGAAACGTATTTGGTCTAATTATGGAAGGCTGTGACAACAATCCGAATTCATCTTTAATTCAATGTATATCAGAAGACTGGGAGAGCTTCCTGACGCTTTGCGCCGTCAAGACTCCAATGGTAAGTACAGACACACATACAAACATTTTGCACATTTAAATATAGAAGCTTGGACTAAAGCATTCTTCAGCCAACGATAATTGGTGGGAATAATTCGACCAAAACTATTTGAACCTATACATTTTAAACCAGAATATTTTAATTTCAGAATATAAATTTCAGCCAATATATTTTCCGCCTAAAATTTTAGCACCAGATATGTTGTCAGTCAACACAACTTAATCCCGTTTTATTGTAAGTATTAGTAATGTTGTAACGACATATAAATAAGGTATTTTATTATAAGGACATTTTGACACTTCTTTGTAGGAAGCAGGTGCAACGGAATATGAATTCAATATTTAAAGGGGGTTCACCACTTTACATTCTACATTCAATTTATTATATTTGATTTGTGAATAATTTTTACAGCTTGGAGAACTAAAGTGTAATAATTTAAGCAGATACATTTATAAATTCTCAAACATGTTGTCATTGTGTTTCAGGTTTACGAAAACATTTTACATTTCCTGCCATGCTCTGATCTGCTGGAACTGTCCCTAGTCAGCAGATTTTACAGGGAATCATCTCGAAGATTTCTAAGACTTTACAAATCCCTTGAAATAAAGTTGAAATCACCTGACTGTTGTCGATTGGTACAACTCAACAATATGCTCGAGCATGCCATCGAACTTCCATGTAGTGGAATGTACTTTTCATCACATTTAGAACCTTCTTGCAAACATACATGCCCTCAGCACGAAAGTTTAGTACAACAGGATGTTGAAGTTATGTATCCTTTCATCTTTCAAAAGCTTCCAGTGCGAAATGTAACCCTATGCTGGATTTCCCGCTTTCAATGTTCCACAGACAAAGTTCTTCAAAAATTACTTACAACTCGTATTTCTCGGGAGACAAAGTATTTGGAGTTAATGACGTTTCCTTATTATCCCAGCAGTAGCGCAAGTTCTTTGAAACAAACCAACTGGTTGCAGTCGTTAGAAATCATTACTATGTGGGATTTTTATTCCTATATTGATAAACATTTTTGGTGGGAGATGTTGATGTCTGCGCCAATATTGAAGGAAATTCACTCAATTATGCCCGCGGGCATGACAGCTGAAATCGGACAACAACCCGCGGACCAGCCTACATATCCCCAGATTCCCAGAAATAAATTAAATTTGCTCAAACATTTGTGCGTAAAAAGCGCAATCGACATTCGTAGTTTGGCCCACCTTCGCCCCCACTTACACACCCTAAAAATAACATGGGTCGACATCACGGGTTCGGAAGAAATGGCAAACCTGCTAGCTACCGTCGTGGAAGGGACTAAATACGCCCTACAAACATTAGTTTGCCATGCCGCTTATCTCCTCCCGTGCCTCATTAATCAGCACACTGGTCCATTGGTAAAATTGCACTTGCTGGATATCGGGCGGACACCAGAAAGGTTTGAAGATGTGTGGCTACTTTTAGCCACCATAGATTTCGCAACGTGCCTCCCAAAGTTAAGGAAAGTGCGCGTGTGGTTCAATGCACAAATACCGTATCCAATAAAAAATCGTGCAAGTTTGATTAAAAGCGCTAAATTCAAATGTCACACCGTAACAGATTTGGAAATCCGTTTATGGCCTGAGAATGAAATAGGAATTTATTCATTGATGGCAGACGTGTTTCCAGCCATCAAAACTTTTAGAGCTACTGCAAAGTATAGCAACTTTGCCTTATGGGAACGTGTGTGCACATTGTGGGACCACAGCCTGGAAAGAGTCTCGTTGGAGGGAGAATTTAGATGTCCAGAGGAAGCTACGGTGGAGTCCCTGACGGAAACTCTCGAAAACCTTTGTTCTGACATTAGCCGCGAAGAGCTGCAATTCGTAATGGAGACTTGCCCGGGTGGACTCCAGTCCTGGAACTATGCTGCAACAAAGAGAGCCGTTTGCTTAGAATTTGGTACTTGAGCGTACATTTACTATGTTCTTTTATATAGTGACGGCAATCTGAAAATGCCAAGGCAGTTTGGGCATTTGCCCAGTTGGCAGGGCATTTTCAGCGCAGGGTTGGCAGAAACAAGAGGACATTTTCAGTTTGCCAACACTATTCTTATATGTATACACTGGACTCTCGCTATAAGAGACCTCCATATAAGAGATCCTTTGGGCTCGCATGTCTTGCATGGTTATATGCATACGAGCTCCCTCTATAAGAGAATTTCTATATAAGAGGCAGATTGTTGTGATTTATAGCGTTCTCTTATAGCGAGAGTTCAGTGTATATTGTAAACCGCTACTCTGCAGAACCATTCCATAACGACTAACGCCCAACTTTCAATTTCCCTCTTTAGGAATAACAAAGGTGACTTGCGTGTACACTTCACACTGGAGAGACAGGAATGCAAGAGACTCTGACAGGGATCGACTGGATCGAATGATTTCCTGGATAAGATTAAAAATCCCTGACTTTGTATTTCAATATGAGTTTACCATATGCGACTATGAAGACACCTGCAAGTGTAAGTTCCATTTTGTTATTCCAATTAAATTCCTTTGTGATCAGTTTTATAATACAATTCAAATTGTAATCGTATACCCATATATAGGTTTTGATGTGGATGTCATGGCGGGCCTTCAAATCAAGACCAGGGGCATTCCGCACCATCCAGCATACCATGGCCCTCCTCGTTGGAAACGCGATATTCAGTTTTAAAAGGTTTAAATTTGTCAACGTTGGCTTCTTCTGGCTGAGAATTATAGAGAGGATTTAATTAATATTTATTTTCCGCGTGGTTATTATTCTTTTGATTTTTGACACAGTTTGGAAAAAAAATAATAAATTTTATAAATCAATTCAAAAAAATAATTAATTAAATAATTTATAAATCAAATTAAAAAATAATGAATAAAAAAATTTAAAAACATAAATAAATAAAAGAGCAGTGACCTCTTAATTGATGGTCATAAATAAGGCTGGGAAGTCACGAAAACCCCATTGTATGTACATTTCATTAGAGTTTAATACCAATTTTCGCTCGGAAAACAAAGAATGGAAATGAAATGTTAAAGTATAGTTTCAACTTTGGGGAAAATAAAAATTAAATGAAAATCTTGGCGTACGTTGCTTCTACAAACTGCTGATCGTAGTTAAATAAGCACCACGGTGAAGTCAAGTACCACAACTTGTCGGGATTATGATTATTATTAAAATAATTATAATTCCGACCATTTAATTATGCAAAGGAAATAAAATTAAAGGGAAATATAAATAAAACTTGCGCACGAGCACTCCTCTACGAGCACTTCACCTTTAACAATCGATCTATTTATAGAACGATTGTGAAGGGGATGAGTGCCTTTGTATGTACGCCCTGCAGGGCTCCCCGATTCTGAAAAGTATAAAGGCAAGGCCAAGGCCTGAGAAAAGACACGTCTAACATCCGAACGATCGGGAAAACATCCAACTTAAGTTGGTCGTCCGTGTTATATGCGGGAATATTTTACCTTTGCCTAAAGGACTCTCTAATTCCTTCTGTAGGAACCCTACGTATATGATTATTGAGACATTTATCCTTGGGTAAATGTGTCCGTATGAGTATATTTCCTGGAATAGCGTCATATATAAATTCCTTCTTTGCTATTAGTCGTAAGATTAAGTAATATTAGCGGCCCTCCGACAGCCGCGGGGTTAGAGCGTCTGCAACAAGCAGCAGCATTAAAAATTGCTGGCTCACCCCAGAATAGATGTCGGACCCTTGGGAGAGAGAGAGAA